>OU015494.1:4504496-4710950 GCA_907164885.2 Dolomedes plantarius | reverse complement strand
ATTCCACTTTAGAATAAAATCTCCAAATTTTTGGCATTTGAAACAAAACGTCGTGGACTTCCAATTCGCGGAAAATGTGCCTGATGAAATTTTTAGTGGATAGAATAAATACGAACATTTCTTTGAACTTTCCGGAAAACTAACTGTTCAGCAAGATTTTCGTAGTTTTGTTTTAAAGAATGTAACTGTGATCATTGTAACCACTGTCTGCATTATTGTTTTTTTTAAAAGATATGTAGTAATCAATAAATCTTTCATATTGATTCATTTTTTAGTTATTAACTTTCATTTAATGGGATTGGCATATAAATTGGAAATGGAGTTTCGTATACGAAAATTAGCTTTAATTTTTTTTTTTATAGGAGAATTATGATAAGACAGCTCAATTCTGCATATCGAAATTTCTATATATCGAATTTTTTTCGCGCAATTTGCTACTTCGATATATGGAGGTTCGACTGTATATATGTATGTATATATATAAATTTATATATATATATATATATATATATATATATATATATATATATATAAAAATAAATATATACATATATATAAATATATACAGTCGAACCTCCATATATCGAACTTTTCTATATCGAAATTTTCTGTATATCGAACTCTTAGCAAATCTCCATGTTCATTACATAGAAAAACTGTTTCCATATATCAAAAAAATCTCTATATATTGAAAGATAGTTTCGTGACATATTGGGAGATTTCATTCCAGTTTAGAATAAAATCTCCCAATTTTTGGCGTTTGAAACAATACGTCGTAGACTTCAATTCGAGAAATTTATATGTAATCAAAATTTTCATTCAAGAAAATCTTTTTACTTTTAGACTAAAAGTAGGAAAACTATGGTAAATTTTAAAGCAAAAGTTAGGTTGTTTGTATACAAAGAAAAACTTCCTTTATTCTATTTATTAAAGTTCTTGTGTGAAATCTATTTCCTGATACCTATTCTACATATGTATCACCAAAGTTATACCTCCTCCAAATTAAATAGATAAAATAATAATAGGCTAGCAATTTATGAATTTTGTGCATTAAAAAATATAATTAATGAGATTCAAATGTTGTAAACATTGTGGCTAGCAATTTATGGATTATAAAATTTAATTTCTGTTAATTTTCTAGATATGGAGACCCCTCAGATTTCTAGATCTGGACGTGTTCTAAAAAAATCTGCCAAAGTTAAGGAAATGGAAGACTTTGATATAAATGAATTTGATGTACAAGGAAAGCCTCGTAAAAAGACAAAGGTAGTGGATGAATATGAAGAATTTGATGATAAAAGAGTTGCTCCCATCAAAATACCCAAGATATCTCTTAATATGCAAGGAGGATCAAAGAAAAAAATGAATGAAGTATCATCTGTTGGAAAACAAGTTTTCAAACCTTCCTTTCAAAGTTCAATAAAAGCCAAGCAAGATGCCAGACGTTCTATATATCATGACTCATCTGATGCATCTAAAGAATCAGGTAAATTTGTATATGTAGTCTTCTTATAAAACATAGGCAAGCAGTGCTGTGGTACCAAGAGTTCAAAATGCTCATTTTTATATTTTAGTTATTCTTCGCCATAAAAAGTAGGCATAAAAGTAGGCTTCGCCATAAAATTTTTGCATAGGGTAAAAGTATTTGTTCTCTAGATGAATGGTTGAATAGATATGATTTCTGTAGCATTCAACTGATGCTGTAAGCCCTCATATAGAACTTTGAGACTTGTACTTTGACTGAATAATTGTTTAATATCCAAGAAAGTCCATGTGATTTTAATCAGTAGATGATCAGATGGAACTTTATTCAGTAAAGTAGTAACCTTTGGCTTCTCTTGCCTTCTTCCAACAATCTAACTACTTTTTCATTCCATTTTTAATAATAGTTTTCCTCTTTGGTGTCGAAAAAGGTGCTTCAATTCCCTCTTAACATCTTGTTTATTTCGCAAATAGTTGTCTGTTGCCATGAAAAGATGATAGTCTGAACATGTGATGACTGGAGAATAAGGGGGATGGTGTAGAAGAGTATATCAATAATTTCCTTTATAGCTGTTGCTGTATGTGTGTGTGGGGAGGGGGGCCTTTCTGTTTACCAATGCTGGCTGCCTCTGGGTCAATGAAATGGAAACCCATTGAACCCATGCTAAGTAGTTTTCAGATGTCATGGTTCCCATATTCAGCAGATGTTCGAAATGAACAATCCTAGTGGTAGGTCCACCAAGCACAAAGCATGTATTTTTGATTGGGGACACTGGGTTTTGTTGTCAGTAGTTTTGAATCTTTTCACTGAAACCACTGGTGAGAATGCTTTTGTTGCATCACATTTACTTTTCATCACATGTCATCATGCATTTATGGTTTGGTTCTGTGATGTGACAACAAAGATGACCAAATAATTACTCTTTTGAACTTGTTGGTTACACTCAATTCAGCTTCAAAGTCTTTCCAAGGCTGTGCAGATGATGCAGATTGTGTAGTAAATTTGTGACAAGTTTGATATAATTCTTTAGTTGGATCTCATTGAGGCCTTGTTGTCTGCAGAGCAAGGATCATCTTCAAGAGTCCCTGATGCAAATTTCGGAAATCACTTTCAACCCCAATGTTTGCTTATTGCATCATCTCCAAATGTGGATGATATATTTTGAGCAACCTCTGAAGACCTAGTACCCAAATTGAATTCATAAAGTAAACAAGCTCAAATAATTGGCTTTGACATGGACATATTGAGGCCATTTTTTCATAACTTTAAATAATTAATATTCCTAAGTATTGTACACCAGTAAATTCTCTGATATAATTTTTTTCCCATACATATACCACAGTCTAAATAGATAACTTGTGCACATCTGCAGTTTGAAAATGGCAAAACCTAGAAATGGCACAAACTTTCTTGGTTACCCAATGTGTTAATTCGGAGTGCGACTCTTTACCCAATAATAAGAGAAACAAATTCATATTCTTTATCTATTTTTATCTTTGAAACTTGTGTAATAACAAGAACACGGCTGAGTATATGTATACTAGTTTAACCTAATTTTAATAATACAGTTGGCTCTCTGTTTAACGATGCTCTACTTAACGACAATCTCTATTTAAAGACAATATTTCCCAGTCCCGGCCCCTCCAATGTTATGGGAAATGTTATTCTTTCACAAATTCTGTTTAAGGGCAATCTACTTAAGGACGATTTTTCACGGTCCCTTGATGAAAGTCGTTAAACAGAGAGCCAACTGTAATTTCAATTGAGAATTCGACAGAGGAATTTAAATAGTTACCATGACTTTTTTGAAAATATCATCTATATTTCCACTGTAACTAGAATATTTAAAACTCTGCTATGAAAATAGTTTGATTTTTTTTTTTTAAATTAAGCATTTAATATTAGGATTTTTCATACCTTTTTTCTTTCTCCTTAATGTGTGAGGTTTTATATCGTGAATAATCAACCTGTGCTTTGTAATTAAATTTTTTGGTGATAAAATATTGCTCTTGCTTGATTTCTTACAGTTTTATTTTTATATATAATTTAAAAAGATTGGAAAAATTCTCTCAGTTCACATGATACAGATCATATTAACCCTTATGTCGGTTGATCAGTCTTTATACTGCTCATCCATCTCACAGACCGCCATGTTATAAAATAGTGTTGGCCTGATTAAAACAATAAATAAGATATGGTAGATATATTAAAAGCATTGTCACAGAATGTAGCAGTGGACAAGTAAAAGAAACAGTCTTTCTTAAAAACAAGACGTAGATTTATTTTCTCTGTAAAACAGAAGCCACCACAAAAATAAACTCGAAATAACATCGAGCATCGACAGTAGTTTTCTGCTTGACACAATGCTTCGACTGACCCAAGAGCTAAGTAAAACCAGCACGTTATATACATTTAAAAAAAAAAACACTCGTGCATCTGGCTGATTTGCATAAACACAATTACATTTGCAGGAAACAGAAAAAGTTTACACCAAATAAACATCAATATAATTGTCATACAAAGATACACATACAATAAATAACAAATATTACAAAAATATATAAACATCGAAAGTAAGAAATATTAAATTTAAACATCGCAATTAGCGATAGCAAGTGAGCGTCGAAATTATTACACCATTCCTGAAGCTGGTACCTTGTACGATGTACCGGAAAAACAACAAAGTTTAATTACCAAATTGGAAAGACGGAAAGTGGGGAGTATCCAAACAATTAGGATATTTTCCTATTTTTATAAGTTTTCCCAGTTTTAAGTTATTAATGAAAAATTACTGCCACCTCTCATTCTTGAAAAGGGTAAA
Source organism: Dolomedes plantarius (assembly GCA_907164885.2). Taxonomy (NCBI): domain Eukaryota; kingdom Metazoa; phylum Arthropoda; class Arachnida; order Araneae; family Dolomedidae; genus Dolomedes; species Dolomedes plantarius. The sequence continues at coordinate 4,706,646 of OU015494.1, read as the reverse complement.
TAAAAAATAGATTATATAAAAACTAAATTTTTGTTGAATATCTTACAATTAGAAAAATAATATTGGTAACAAAACTTTATAAATAGAAATTTTTTTAATGACAAAACTTTACAAATAGAAATGTTTGTAAAGAGAACAATGAAGTCATTGATTCTCGAGATGATTTAAAAATTGCACAAAAAATCATTATTCCAATGAGTGCATTTATTTCTTTTATGTAATGTCCTTGTAATAATGATCTGAAGGATTTTCAATGTTTGAGCACATTTTTGTTATTTTGCTATTGGTATGATTAACGATTTTTTTTAATCAACTTGTCAGTAAATAGTAAACACCAAACCTGCTCTGGAAAAGGGTTGTGCCCCAAGACCAGTGCTGGACCCGCTAATTTGTTTACTTTTATCACATTACAAGGTGCTGGCTGCGCTATAGGATGCAAGGGTTTGAAACTTCAAGAAAAACAATTTTTTTCCCTCGATATTGAGTACTTTCACAAGATGTTGATCTGCCCTCACTCCCTGAATCATCAGAGGATCATCACTTTTTCATCTATCATCACTTGTTATGATGAGTTTTCGTGGTTTGTGACCCCTTCGTTTCCGTGGAACATCCCCTCCACTACTTTGTCTGATATAATATCAACGTTACCATGACTGGTCAATGAAGGCTGCTCAAAGCTAAGTGCTGTGATTTGTTGCTGCTGTTCCGCAATACTGATAATCTGCTCGTAACCTTGTAAAAGAACTTCATCATCACTATTTTACTCTTTATCAGAGATTTGAGAAAGAATAGTACAATTGTTTGGAATGCAGGAGTCATCTGAATCAATTTCAGAATCCGATTCATTCCTCAATCTGTGATAGTGCGGTAGGGACAAAATGTCTGGTTCGTTCAGGGAATAGGAGGAATTCTTCTTGCCATGTTAGCTACTGACAGATAATTAGTACGGTTCAAGGCTTATTGGTCATACAGACTGGCATAAAATTAAGAGTTCAAGGCTCATCAGTCCAAAAGACTGACTGTTTTACAAAGATTAAATTTACCGACAAGCTACAAGTGGGCGAAAATCTTTGATGTGTTGTACTTAAATGTCAGGACCCGACTGATGATGTCACAAACCCCCAACACCACATCACCCTTCAGAACAGGTGCAACAGCGGTCTTCTATACCGATGAGCCGACGTAATGGTGAATGTAGCATATGATTGCTTCTTCTACATGTTCTTTGAAAGTTTTGCTCTGCAGTTGTCTTAACATATTATTTTTGATTTGAATATGCATGTGTATGTAAAATGAAACATGGTATTGTGAAATGCTGGTCATTTAAATGAAAATTTTATCTCTTTATGTGTTTATGAATCTTCTATAACATTGGAGGACCTGTTGCCCAGTTATTGCAGCACTGAACAGAAAATTTGATCAGCTTGAATTTTGATTCTTTGACTGTTCTCTGTAGCTTAAGATTCTATGGACAAAAAGTAATTCAGTTAAGGCATCAATACCTTTTTATATTAATTCTTTCATCCTTTAAGTGTGGACGTAATTTTATTTCCAAAGTCCAAACCATTAGAAAAACTGGATAAAATTCTAATATTATTTACTTCTAGAAAAGGTTTAACATAGTCACAAAAGCCTAGGAAAACACTGGTTAAAAGTCTACTACGATTTATTTTAGGGAGAGATACCTTAATTTCCTGCCTATTAATCTGCGGTCATAAATATTGTTGATGAAAAATTCTTTTATCTCCTATAACCTCCAGAAGATTGAGCATGTGTTCATTTGCTTTCTTACAACATAACCTACACCACTAAGTTAAAGTATTATTAGATGATGCAACTATTGTGTTTAACATTCATTTAGAATAAAGCATTTTACTTGATACTATATATAATCATCACACACAATTTTAGAATTTTCAGTAGTAGCAAAAAGAGAGAAGACTTTTTCTGACACCAAATAATTTATTAAGGTCCAGAGTTTGTACTCAAACTGTCTTGTCATAAAGCAATATAAATAGTTAAAAAACGGGGTTTTGGAATACTATGTTAAACATTTATGACAGATTTTGTGGTGTAAAACTGTCAGTTATTAGACTTCATTGTCAAAGTTTGCTGCTAAACTTTAGAGGTAGAAAAAAAGCAGATTTTTCTGTTTTCTGAATTTTTGTAACTATATTGAAAACTTTGGCAAAACAGAATTTTTGTACACTTTCAGGTTTACAGCTAAGAACACTTCTAGAGAGTTATAAAAAAAATTTGAGGGGTAAAATTTATCCCCCAAAAATGCTTAATAGTAAATTGAATTATGTCCCCTATTTTGTTAGTTTTGTGTGGTATTTTGTTCTCTACATCCTCTGCTTTAGCAATAACTAAGCTGAAACTCTACCTTATAGCCAATGCACTTTCTTTTGTAGGACGTGGTTGAAGTATCGATGAACTCACTTGAAAGCCATAAGTGTTAGGGTATTCAAGTACACATGGTTGCAGGAAGGGTACATCTTGGCCTTCAGATTATACTAACTTCAGCTCTCCTCCCTTGAATTTTCTGATAAAAAGTTGGTCAAATTTTCAAATACTAATGCTAATGAAGTAGATATATACAGGGTGGTCATAAAGAAACTTGCCGATATATGGACCTCTAGCGGCTGTTCCGTTCAACCGATCGAGATGAGATTTCGGATATAGTTATTCAGAGGTATAAGCTCAGGTTATAGGTACAGAAACTTGAAATTTTCGAATGGGAACACCCACTTTTTCCCGTTGCAAAATGCTCAGCGCATGCGAAAACCCTAAAGAGCATTGGAACGGTGCGTATATCATAATAAAAAAAAATAAAAAAAACAAAACAAAAAACGGACGCGTTATGCACGCACAAAAACAGCTCTGCGAACGGCCAACAAAAACACGATCGGGGCGCACGGAGGAAATTTGCATATGACATAGGCAAGACACCAATCACTGATGACAACACATATCGGACAAAAGAAAACTTTTATTTGGATTACATATTTTCCAAATGGTTGCCATCACAGGCCTTTTGCAGAGCTGTTTTTCGAGAGTGCATAACGCGTCCTTTTTTTGTGATACACGTACCGTTTCAACGCTCTTTAGGGTTTTCGCATGCGCTAAGCATTTTGCGACGGGAAAAAGTGGGCGTTGCCATTCAAAAATTTCGAGCTTCTGTACCTATAACCGTAACCGTGAGTGCCACTTGGTTGCCGTTCACAGAATCCCGAGCTCATACCTCTGAATAACTATTATCTGAAATCTCATCTCGATCGGTTGAACGGAACAGCCGCTAGAGATCCCTATATCGGCAGTTTTTTTTTACCATCCTGTACTATATGCTATTTGGTCAATGAGATTTACACGGTGTACAACAAGGATATGTCACTTAAAAACCTTGGTCTATCACTTTGCAATGAAATACCACATTTTCCCTTACTCGTGGTTCTATTTGGTATCAATTTAAAAAAACATTTTAGAAGCATGTTATCAGAACTGTCAACTTTGCCAGGCTGTCTAAAAAAAAGGCTGCAGATAATACACAGCCGCTTATAAGAGAATGAAAAGTTTTTATAACATAATGCACAGATTATAGTAAAAAAATTAGGATAGTCTAAGAAGGAGAGTCAAAATAGACTTGTCCCTTGTTACAGAGTGACATGTTTTATATGGTTTTCACGTGATGTTTCTTGATAAGAATGCTAGAATTTAAGACCATGTAGCTCTTAGACACTGTGTATTTATTACATTGTATCCTCAAAGGAAGTAGATATATAGTAAAACTTCTCTACCTGGCCACCCCACAAAACAGCCACTTTTTTCAGAACTATTATTAGCTGCCATAGAAAATCCAATAATGGTTCCTCAAAATGGTTTACTTTTTTGGAACTATGATTGGCAGCTTTGGAGAAGTTTCACTGTATTCAGAACTGCCCCCCTAAGAGTTTCTTGTTATATAGGGTTTAAGAGATCTCTGTGCAGTAGAGCTGAAATGACTATAGATGGTAGAGTAAGATACACAGTCCAGTCACATTTAATGTCACCTGTCAAAATCCAGAATAATCACCTTTCGCAGAGCGGACCGCTGCGAGACGTGCAGGAAGAGAGTCAATTAGGTTCCTGAATTGTTCCCTAGTGTTCACTGGGATGTTGAGCCATGCCGACTCCAGTGCCGTGGCCATCTGCGCTAGGTTACGCGGGTGAGGATCCATGCTGCGAACAACCCGATCGAGATGGTCCCACAAATTCTCGATTGGGTTCAAGTCCGAGGAATTTGCTGGCCAAGGGAGTACGGTAAACTCATCCTGGTTCTCTTCGAACCACGCACATACACTGCGAGCTTTATGACACGTCGCATTGTCCTGCTGGTAGATGCCATCATCCTGAGGAAAAACAATTCGCATTTAAGGGTGAACATGGTCCACAAGGATGGATTCATACTTGTGTTGATCCATCGTGCCTTCCACAATGATGAGTGAACCCAGAGAATACCACGAAAACATTCCCCAGACCATAATGCTCCCTCCTCCAGCTTGGACCCTTCCGGCAATTGTTGCAGGGTGTTTGCTTTCAGACGTCTCACGCCGTATACGCCAACGTGCATTTTTCCAATGGAGCATAAAACGTGATTCATCGGAAAAAGCCACCTGTCTCCTCTCAATGGAAGTCCAGTTGCGGTACTGGCGTGCAAATTCCAGCCTTCGTCGCCGATGAACAGCAGTCAGCATAGGTGCATTAACCAGGCGTCTGCTGCGGAGGCTCATACGCAGCAACGTTCACTGAACCGTCGTTGTGGAATCACTGTTGGTAGCCCCTTGGTTCATCTGGACGGTCAGTTGCTCAACGGTTGCATGTCTATTCGCCCGAACTCATCTCCGCAGCCGTCGTTCATCCCTGCCATCTATGGCCCGTGGTGCACCACATTTGCCACGTCGCTGATTTTGAATAGTGCCATTTTGCCATGCACGGTATACTTTTACAAATTGGGAACAGTCTCAAGAATGAAAGCGAAGGAATAATTCATTAAGAGAGAGGCGTGAAAGAGAGAGCATAAATAATCGCGAGGTTAGGCTTAACCGTCGCCGGCATAGCAATAAACAACCAGTAATATTTAATTTTCTTCACTTTTTTCAGTACTTGCTGAATTTTTACTCCATTTTATAAGTGAAGAAATTTTCTCAACAATTTATTATTTGATATGATTAAGTGTAGATATCTGAATTGTGAACAGTAATACATACAGAGAGTGATGTAATCAACACTATATTTTAAAATTTTCCCCAACAATTTCTTATTTGTTCTAATGATAAAGTGTAGATATCTTAATTTTGAAAAATAGTACATACAAAGAGGGGTGTAATTTTTAAAATCATTGATGTTGGGTTTCTCAGTCTTATCTTTAACTCTTTTCTGAGGTAATGGAAATTCACATTTTTTGATCACGATGTTCTTGAATCAGCCTTATAAAAAATACCCCTTACAACATATATTTGTGATGACAGGTAATGGTAACATTCCTTACATATGTTACTTTCAGTTGCGTTGTTTTGCAAAAGAAAATATAAAACTAAAAACGACCATGCTGGTCGCGCAGCGGCTAGTTTACAAAATTAGCCGTTTCGGAAATGCTTCCACCCTGGGCCCGAAAGCCAATGATCATGTCCCTTTGGACGTCGGTTAACTCGCTCCGTTTCTGCATGACTGCAAGAACTGAAATGTTTTCCGAATGTCTACAACACACTTTATATATCCACCAAATTTGCTGATGACACGTGCCTTTTGCGATTGGTTATTTAACGTTGACGTCAAAAGTAGGCGGTGGTCACATTAATATGACTGGACTGCGTATGTGAAGGCTTGCAGAATTGTGTTTCAGGGTCAGTATTTTTCTTATTTTTTGAAACTCCAATCTATTCATTTTCCTTTTTCAAATTCATTTTTGTCTTTGACAAGATATATGGGGTAAGACTTGGGTTGCATAGTAAATGCATGTAGCATATTTAACAATTTTTACTGTAAAATTGTACATCTTCCTATTAACAGCTGAAGGTAAACAAACGTATGTTTGTTAGTGAGAAGACACGGGGACGGGCTAATCTCGCGAACCGAGCATAGTAGGATATCGCAACTGGTACCGATGGACACGGACGGACGAGACGCGTGCACTGATACACATCCTCAACTTTCAAAACTTTAAACTTTTTAAATTATGAAATTAAAACCGCCGAACTAAAAAAAAGCAGACAACAGAAACAGCTGTCATTCCGGGTGGGCCAGCTCCTTTCCGTTTCGCAAATTTCCACTATTTTCATGCATGCAAAATTAAACTTTTCCGCCCACCAATCGACAATTTTTTTATTTCCATGTGTTCTACAACTCTTCATCTTTAAGGATATGCACATTTTTAAAAAGTTAAAAATGTTTTTCACTGCAAACGAAGCTTTTTTTTCCCAAAGCAGTTTTCTGAATTTCACGAAATCGACAACTTTTATGGCCAAATATTTCGGTTTTCTGTAACTATTAATGCCAGTTTTACGATTTATCGGCATTTTCTAGATGTTCAGCTTCCAAAATATACCAAATACATTTAATTTTAAAAAAATGTTATCATTCTAAAAAAGCGTACTTACAAAACTCACTTTTGAAATTTCCCGCGCTGATCGCCATTGTATCTTAATGTAACTTCAATGCCGAGTTCTTAATTTTTCGACTTATTATTTTACTCACTAATAATTCCAGCAAGTTCGTGAAATTTGTTTCTGATTTATGAGGAAGTGATGAGGATTCTTCTGCCGCCAATTTTGAATTCATCAGAACTATATTTCTATTTTTTTAAGCACTTTTTCTCCCACGAGATTTAATATTTACATTCGGCCATGTTACCAAAAGAAAAAAGAATTAGTTGAGAACGAGTCATTTAATAATTGAAATCCAGAAATAATTTTTGTTATAGGAAATAAGAAGTTAAAACCTTTAGAATTTTTTCTAATTGAAGGAACTTCATTTTTGTTTAAAAAGCAAAATTTGAAAGCGGAAATTTGAAAGAATTATTTCAAAAGCCAAAAATCGAAATTTTAAAAAGAGAATTTTAAATAATTTCATTTTTTAAAAATTTTAATGTATTTTTAAAAGTGATTAAACAGTTTTTAATTTTTAAGAAATGAAACCATTTCATTTTAAATTGAAAAAGCAACACATCGGGTTGCCACTCAGCTAGTTATATAAAGTATTTGCTGATTTGAAATTAAAAAAAAAATTTAGTCAAATAATCAAATTTCATTTTTATCTTAGTGTGAAATTCTACCTCCTTTTTTTTTTTTTTAAAATTCAAAACCTTTCCCAGTTTAAAAAAATTTAATATTTTTATGCTAGAAAATATTTATGAAAGTTATCTAACTTATCTATTTTGAAAATGTTTAAAATAAATTACATTTATCTGTTTAGATTCAAGTTCAGTGTCTAGTGAATCCTCTTCATCATCACCTTCTTCTTCGGATGCCTCAGATGAAGAAGACCCCTATAACTCTGAATATAGAAATGACAGAAAAGTTTCTCTAAATTCAGGTATCCAATCATTGTCAGTACATCAAGATAAGGTCATTGTAGAACAGCATCAACGTGTAAGTTAACTTTGCGGACTATGTTTGTTTGTTATGCAGTTTAATTATATGTTCATCTGCTCAAGTGTTATTTAGTATGTTGTGTTGTCTTATGCAATTATTTATGTCAAGAGCAACGGAAATGATGCATCTAAAAGAGCTTTTGCTAGAAATGTAAATCTCCTTAAAATTGGGGATAGGAACCAGTGTAAAAGCAGGAAATTTCAACAGCTGTTCAGTAAACAGTTCAGAATTATCTGTCTTAAATTTGACTAATCCTATAAGAAAGACTATTTATCCTGTAATAGTCCTGTAATATCCTGTAATAGGCAGATTTTTTTTAAAAGTGCCTCATTTTGTAATAGTCTATTATTTTACATCTAAATTGTGTTATTTATCTAGTACTTTTGAATTGATAAATAACACATTATCAATTCAAAATGTGTTACTTTTTGATTGTTTTGCCATTTTTGTTGCATATTATTTGAAAATTTTATTAAAATAAGCATATAATTAAATAGTTATTCACAGTTTGTATTTCTCTTTAGTATGAATCTCCAGTTTATATGGAGCATAGCAGTGGTATGTCATCAGATGATAGTGAAGATGCTGGTAGTGATACAGCTTTAGTAATTGCAGAAGAATCAGATGAATCTACATCATATACATCTAAAGTCCAGAAAGCCAATTCTAAAAAGAGAGTTGGGAAGAAAGATCCAACATATGCTCCTCAGCAAAGTGGTGGTAGAAAAAAGCCTCCTGCAAAAATTGATACTCCTACTGCAAAAAAGAAAAAACCTGTATGTTCTAAACTTAAAAATAATTTCATGAAATTTCTGTCTAATTAACATTTTTTTTATATCAGATTCCTAATGGGAATATTTGACTTTCAACTGGAGAATTCAATATGGAATATTAGAAGTATGATGGTTGATTAATTTTTATTTTATTTAACCATATATTTATCTTTATACATACATCTTATTTTGATAACAGTTCTCACAGTTATTTATAAGTATTTTTATATCTTTAAGGCTCCAAAAGGTAAACCTCTTTCTGCATATATGCTGTGGTGCAGTGAAAACAGAAAAAAAATTGCTGCAACATCTGGAAACATAGGTTAGTTTTTAAAATTTAATTAAGTTGGCCATCCAGGTCTGTAAGCTCTGTTGTTGTTGCTAGGCCCCCTGGATGTTTTGCTGTACGAACCAGGCAGTCTGGACTCATGATCTATTTTGTTTTAACCCAAACGTGGGCAGGTTTGTCAGACATTAAAGAAAATCGACTTTCGTCGCTGAACAAAACTTGTCTCCATTTTAAAATACTCTAATTTTTGTGAACCTTGGCCCAGTCCTATCATTTTCTCTGCATCGCTTTTCTCAGAACCCCTAGGCACATGTGCCTTAAAACCAGCTTCATAGAGCTTCCTGAGAACTGTTCTGGAACTGGCAATGACAGAAGTTGACTCACTCCATTCTCTTGCAAGTGTAGCAGAACTTGCAAACTATTTTTTCGCCATAATCATGTTAATGAAGCATCAGCATGTTTTAAAGATAATCTCGGATGACCACTTCTAGGCTTCTTATCCACGGTTCCTTCTGTTTTAAATCTATGAGATGTAAAACAGTCGACTCACGGCAGTCGCACCTATGAGCAATCTTAACATTTTAAATACTTTCTTGATATGCATTAAAATAATAGCCTGGCACTTCCGAGGAGTTACTTCACACATTTTAGAAGAAAAGCACAGTTTAATTTTAAAAGCAATGCTCAGCAGTATGCACTTCAGCAGTGCAACAAGCGAAATGAAATACTACGCAGTCGGCTCATTTTTAAACTAAACATCCAGGATGACCCAACGATTTCCTAACCAATCGTAAATAGTAAATCACAAAGTATGACGCTTGAATCTTCTCCACCACATTTGCACTTAATAAAAAATCAGTTTAATTGAAAAAATATTGTTTTTTTAGGATTATTCTTGAAAAAAATGTTATTCTCAAACTTGCAATACTTTTTGCAAGTAGTGTAATTTGTGAAAAAAGTAAAAAGTATCAACAGTCCTAAAGCGAGCTGTGAAACTCCTATATCTGGGTCTTTTAACAGCTGAAGGATTATAGGGTTGTTATCTCATGTTCAATCATGTTGAATCTGGTAAAATTCTTAAATCTAAGTAGTAATTTAGGTGATAATAATAAAGGATTTTATAAAAATTAAATTAAAAAAGTATTTTAAAAAAGAGTGTGTACATATTTATGTTATGTTTATGGCAGTGTTTACCATTGTGGCATGTTATTGCTGATAATAATACAGAATTTAAGATTCAGATATTCATCTTAATTTTTGATAGATTGTATTATAACAATATATTTGTAGTATTGTTATAAACATTCTAATTTATTATCTATAGGTTTACTACCAGTGTTCATGCTTAAAGTATAAAGTAACAATTTTATTGGTATAGTTTTTCTTACTTTCCATGCATTTGTTGATGAATTTTAACTTATTAATATAGCTGAAGAACTTTATGAGTATGAGGTTTCTTTAAACATTTGAATTTAAGACTACAATTTTATTAATATTTGCCATCATTTTAGGTTCTGGCAATATTGGAAAGAAAATGGGAGAAGCATGGCAATCATTACCTGAGAAAGAAAAAATGGTAGAGTTTCTTTCTTTTTTTTTTTTTTTGCTTTACTCTGTAAGTATACAAAATCACAAGAATGTTGGTGTAATTTTAATCATAATTTTAATCGGCCTATTGTTGAACCTCCTAGTTTGATTAACTCTTGTAGTATGCATGAATTGGAAAGAAATTAAGGAACCTCAGTTTTTTATTTGGGATTGTAGTTAATTCATATTGAAGTTGTCTTATCTCCCAAGTTAATGCTCGAATAAGGAATAGCCCCTTTACTCTCATAATTAAAACAACCTAACAATTTTTATTTTTCCAGTATTGTCCTCCTTGGGTAATACATTCCAAGATCTGCCACAGTTAGGTGAAACTGAATAATACTCAATGCTAGATTACAACATGACAGTTGCACTACAGGCTACTTAAATATGGTAAACTTTTAGTTATGTAAAATAGGGCATTAGCAACATGATGAATGGAATTATAAGGAATTGGGTTCGCTTAATACTGAAAAGTCACTCAAAGATTTACTTATTTTTTGGGCTTGCATTATTGGCTTTCTTTTAGTCCTTAACCTTAGACCAATATTTTATGTGCATAATTTTTTTATGTTACCAGATATGGTGTATGGATTACATGCTATAACTTGTATTTTACTTAGATTATTAAAATCATCTGTATCTCAGGAGCTGTTTTTCTCTCTCTAAACCTTCTCATTTTTCTTCTGTGCATAATGGCGCTCTTGTGAATGTGATTCCTTATTAACCCTTGGGAACTCCACCTTCAATTACTACCAACCTTTCCTCAGTCTAATAGTAATTTTCCTTGAGAAAACATCAACATTTGGTTATCTAATTATAATAATATTGCACAAAACTCCTGATTGGCTTACAAAGTGCACCTTCCATGTCATCATGTAAGTAATGTAATTTAATAACATATAATTCGTTTTTTGTTATTACATATACTTTTTCTAATTTTTACATATATTTAGTATTATTTTGTAACAAACTTTTTACTATTTACTATTTTTATTGTCAGAAATAGTCATAAATTTTCTTATAAATGGGCAAAAAAATTCTGAAATTTTTCCTTGTTTCGTAGGCAAACTTCGAAAGATATTGTAAAAATAGAAAATAAAATGAAAAAAATAGTTAGAAAGATAGGAAAAAAATAACTCAATTATGGTTATGTGCACTAAATACCAAAATTTTACATGCAAAAAGCATGTAAAAGTTACCAAAGTACTTTGTATAAATTTTGAATCAGATTCAGAAATGTAAAATATGTTAAATTTTCTTTTTTAAAATTAACTTTAATTTTTTAGACAAATAAATTAAAATTTAATATTATTAGTCAATAAATGTTGCTGGTTGTTTTAGTATGTGTTCTAAAATTTAAGTTTTATTGTATTGTATTTCATTTTATTTGTTGAATGTTAATAATATTTTATCCAAAGACTGTATCATTTGTTTTTATAAACATTGTAAATTTGAAATGATTTCCCCCCCAACATAACAGCTTTTACACATTCTAAAATGATAAAATTGACCCCAAAACAAGGTGGCGTATAGGGTGCACCATCCATGTCCTGGCGGGACTTTTACAACCCTGTGTTTCCAAGGGTTAATCTGTTTATTAGACACACTTCTGAATGGTATTACCAATTAATCTATCACAAAAGAACTTTTATCATATAACTTTTATCAGTCTTCAAGAATAGACATTATACAAAAATACTAAATACTCTGGCCATTTGGAAAAACTGTGGTGTTGAATCAAAATAAGAGGTAAAAATATACAGGAATTTGTATTTATGACAATGAAAATGCAAAAATATGCTCTATCACTCTTTTTATTCAAAAGAAATTGTGTATGCTGTCTCATCTGTAACCTCAAATCCCATAGAAGTGATCATGCCTACTAGCCTCTCTGAGAAGTTGTGTTTAGTAACAGGGGAAAAAATGAAAGGTTACAATTGTAACTTTTAGTGCAAAAGCATTTGAAATTTCCAAGTAAATGCTGCAGTGGCAGAAATCACATAGATGAATAAAATTTACCTTTCAAGCTCTTCATTTGATAAGCTTATCTACCTGAAACAATGGTAATGCATGCATGCACACACACACACACACACACACACACACACATATATATATATATATATATATATATATAATATTTAAAATTAAGATAACTAAAAGGGACAGATGCGACCATTTAATACTCCAATAATCTAAAGCAACAAATACATTTATATTTAATCAGAAAGAAAGTGGAGGTGGTATAGTTGATGACTGGGGGGGGGGGGGGGGGTTGTGACCCATGCCCCCAACCCCGGTGAAACATGTTTTGCACCCAGGCAACCAGTTTGTTTGAGTCACCTTTTAAAGTTTTATACTCAACACCTTTTATTGCCTAGAAAAATATTTTATGTATAATCCTAAAATTTCTGGATCACACATAATTCAGATCTTAGAATGTTGGTATAACATTGTATTTAATCTCTGAAACTAATAAAACATGTAGACTTAAAATAACAATGGGGGCTAAACATTTTTAGTCAAACATTTGTTTTTTGAGGATGGTTTATTGTCTGTTGGAGATGTACATTTCTTGCTTGTTAACAAATGCTTCATCTCACGAACTTGCTATGTAACAAACAACAAAAAAAAGGTTAACCATTGAGGTCTAAGATGCAAATTTTTAGTTCATGCTAACCTTTTTTGCATTCATGTAATATAAAAAAAAATGCTATCATATGGGTTTTATGCCCTCTTTTTTTGGCTTCAAGATGTTAGTATAGTGTAGTTACAGTATCAATTCCAATTCAATAGCTAATGACTGCCTGAAATTTGTTGTTGAAAACTGATGAATTTTTCTGTTTGTTTTAAGAGTTGTTTCTACCTTTTGCTTTTCTTTTTTGAGTTTGGGATCTGGAGGTCTGAACTTGCCTAAGTTTAAGTACTCTAGTAAAAGTAGATTTGATCTCTTTGGTACCTGAGGCAATCTCTTACAGTCATGAATTTGGGACTTTTAAGAGCTGTAACTTTTGCCCACTTTTCACAGACACTTTAAGAAACTTTATTGCACAGAAAACTTAAAAACTAAACGGTACTCTGAATTGAAGCTTTAAGTGTTTGTTCAAAACCAGGTAAACCAGTTTCAGTTGGTCAAATTAAAATTCTCTCTCTGCAGTTCAAATGAAAGGAAACTGATTTGAGCCAAAAGCTGTCAATCATGTTAAAATCATGGAGAATATAGGACTGTTCCAATTAATTTACTCTTCACTATATCTACTTATACCTATTTTGGTAATAGAGGTAAAATTTCTTATTTTTTTGTCTAAAAGACTTTTTTTCTTTTGTAGGCATGGAGAAGAAAAGCTAAAAGACTGGCTTTGAAAAACACTGGGAATATCATTAATACTGGACCAAACAACAATGTGCAAAACAAAGCAACTAATAGAACTGCAGCAAGCATAAGTGAAGAACTTCTTAAAGGATTGACAGAAAGTACAGGTATTCTTGGAACTGCTCCAATTGATGCAGCTGCTCATTTGAAATTACTTGGGGATTCACTGACTGTCATTGGCCAAAGATTGATTGAGCATGAGGTAAATGTATTTGGCTTTTTGTAAACATACATTTTTTAATTCATTGATAGATAAAAATGCAGATGTAGAGAATTTTAAGTAATTCATCTATTTTTCAATTCTTTTGCAAGGCATGAAATCTGTTCAATTTTTGTTTGAAAGCTCTATGGTTCAAGATTATTTGGGGCTGACATAATATGAGGGTTATTCGGAAAGTAAGGTCCGATTTCTTATCAAGCATAAACCATCACAGATTTTTTCAAAAAACTTTTTATTTCATTCCTTACATGTTTCTCTATTTTTCTACATAATTTTCATATTTGTTTAACCCTTTTGTGACGGCAGTTCCGATCATGTGCTTTCTGCTGAGGCCGAAAGTGTTACTCGTGAATGCTCCCTCCAGGCCCGTGGACTTTTAAGCACTAAGCCTAAATTTAGGAAAAATTCCAAAATAGTAACATTTACAAACAAATCCAAATTTTAAAGCTATATATGGGTTACTTACACATTCTTTTATTATTTCTCCACTAAAAAATTTTTGTTATACAGTTTAAAATATTTTTCGCTGTGACATACTGTCGAAATCCTAGTCTCCCTTTCCACAGTAAGAGACTTTCATCAACTGATATATTCCTATCAGGAATATATCAAGAACTCTGAAAGTTTTGAATGATTAAATCTAAAAAAGGTTTAAATTGTTTCAATCTTTTTGGCATCAGAAGTATTAAAATGCAAGTATCGAAGAATTTCTATGCACTGGTCCCGACTCATAACGTTACTGAAAAAAGGTGTTGCAATCATGGGATTCGTTGAGTAATACATCATAATTTTTGGTTTTTTCACGATACCCATTAAAATTGTCAAAGCAAATTAAACAAACATTTCTTCTTTAGTTACAGGCAAAAAATACTTCAAGGATGAACTCTGTTCACTTTCCGGGTTTATGTACCTCTCATACGCATTAATTTAGTTATTAAATCCATTACAGTTTCATCAAAAGAAATCTGAAAAAAATCCAATTCATTTGATACAGCATCATCGACTTTTATTCTGCATGCTGCTGTGAATGTTAGTTGAGTTAAATCCCTTATGCAAGAAGACCACGAAGAAATACCGTCCTGTGATATACTCAGAATAGAAATGTCTGATATATCTTCATCATCACTCTGATCTCAGTGTTCCAAATAAACAGATTCACCCGACGAGATTTCTGTATCACTATCACTACGTTCATAATCACTTTCAGTTTCAGACACATTTCTCATCAATTCAGAAATTTAGTCTTCTGATAAATATTTTCTCCTTTTCGCCATATTAAATCCTCAAAGGAAAGAAATCTCACTGCAACAGGATCTGATTCTGACTCAAAACTAAATGGTGAACCCATATACCCAATACTACAATCCCACTGCAAAAGAAAAACAAAATTGCTCGTAAACAAAGACCACATGCAAAGTTTAAATGCCTTACCCGCTGACAGCCAGATGCAATGCATCCCTTCCTCCATTTGTTTACATAAAACGATAGACAGCATGTGATTCATACTAGTCCTGTTTTCGAATAGAAGATCCCAACTACGTGTACTCCCTAATTTCAAAGACATACGGTGCCATATGCCCCAAAAATTAACTAATAAAACGTTCCAAACTACTGGCACATATACGTGACAGTCGGCCAGAAACACAGATAACTGCTGGTACGTATACGTGACAGTCGGCCAGAAACACGGAGAGCTGCTGACACGTATACGTGCTGTTTGCCGCAAAAGGGTTAAACATTTGTCATAACGTTCTACAAGCTTTTGTATGCCTAAGTCCTAGAATGTTTATTGCCTGTGAGAATAAACAGTCTTTAACCGCTTCTTTCACCTCGTCATCTGTGGCAAAGCACTTGCTGTGGAGAAATTCCTTAGGTAGCGGAACAAGTGAAAATCGCTCAGTGCCAAGTCTGGATTTTATGGTAGTTACCCAGTTTAAAATATTAGTCCAATGTTGTCTGCTTGGCCTAGCTTTCTGCTGCTTTTTGTATTGTTTTGTAACAGGTAATGGTTGAGTTTACTCCTCGAGACACTGTAGCCCTGCATTCTTCATTGGGATCATTTTGAAGAAGAATGTTTATTCCCTGCTTGAAATAAGAAAGCACATTCAACGAGTTTTTTGCGGTTAGCTGTTGGCATATAGCAGGTTCTGGCTCTGGCTCCTCATCAAGTGCTCATTCTGTTTCTAACTGGATTATTTCCTTGTTTGATAGAGGTTCTCTGTCAGCTTCTAGAAAATCAATCAAATCACCTTCTTCCAAATCCTCAAAACCAAAATTGTTTGCTAAGTTTAATATGTTTTGTCGAATTTCAGTAATAGAATTAACTTCAGGCTCATTAGTGTTTATACATTCTGGCCATATTTTTTTCCAAACATGGTTCATTGTGGTTGATTTTAATTCCTTCCACGATTCGCTAATGTTGTCTATAGCATCTCTGATGCTGTATTTTTACCAAAACTGCTTTATTGAAGATTCACTATCAGTTTTGTGCATAAGTTTATGAAAAGTTCTGCATAAATAATAAGCCTTAAAAGTGGCTATTGCACCCTAGTCTATTGGCTGGATCAGAGCTGTTGTATTTTTGGGATGATATTCAATCTCCAGATCTTCAGATAATTCGGATAAATTATCCAGGTGTCCTGGAGCATTATCCAAAATGAGCAATGCCTTGTTGCTCAAGTTATTCCCTTCAAATATTTTTTTACTTCTGGGCAAAAGTAATTTTTAAACCAGTCTTCAAAGACAATCTTAGTCATCCAACCTTTCTTCTTGGATCTCCAAATGATGGGCAATTGTTTCTTGTTCAGCCCTTTACAGAGGCTGTTCGCACATTTTTTAGACGATTTTGGTAAGCCATAATAAAAAATCGTTTGCTGCAAAAGAAATAATTGCAATTGTACTACGTTTTTAAAAGTCAAAATTATCGTCTGCGGCTTGAAAGTTTTGTTTTTATTCAAAATGGCGTTTTTAACAAAGCAGTGGTTCGAAGGCTACATTTATGCTCTTTCCGAAGAGAAATATGCATACTCCGTTATCCAAAAACGATGTGAGAGTCGTGGTTTTGTGATATCTAAAGCGTTGATAGGTAATATCGTCAACAAGAAAGGAAAAAAAACGTCAAATTGGAGCCTCAAGTGGGACAAAAATTCCAAACAAGTATCCAAGGAAAAAACGGAAAACTTCGAAAATTGCAAAGGTACATTGTTTAATGTTAAAAGAAAATTCCCCTAGTCAAAGGACAGTTGCAAAATCATTAAAATGCTCGGTGTGCACTGTAAACAAAATGATAAACGTTGATTTAAATCTTAAGAAAGCGAAAAAACGCAATGTGCATCGTCTTCTTCCAAATCATATCGCGGAACGCAGGACACGCTGCAGAATCCTATATGAGAAACACTTATCCAAAGAAAAATAGAAAACAATTGTCACAATAGATGAATCATGGGTGTATTTAAATGATTGCAACAAAAAAAGAGCCGTTTATTATCATAAAAGGGGAGAAAAAAATTTAAGTACATGGTTCAAAGAATCGAAAGAAAGTTTTTCTAAGGGATTCATGATTGTTGCTGGTTTTTCTTATAATGGCAAGTTAAAAATAAAGAGAGTGGAAACAAATGTCAAGATTAACTCCAAATACTATCAGAAACATATTTTATCACCAATTTTTCTGAATGAAATACCATCTCTTTACCCACAGTGCCATCAATCTGTGAGACTCCATCAGGACAAAGCTAGCAGTCACACATCAAAATCCACTGTAAATTTCCTAAAAGAAATGGAACAAAAAACTGGTATCAAGGCCATACCCTTCACTGATATCCCAACTAAATCTCCCGATGTATCACCTATGGATTTTTGTGCTTTTGGACTTTTAAAATCTGCATTATCCAAACGTCGTCCCAAAACCCTTACATGACTCTGGAAAGCTGTTCAGGAGGAATGGGATAGAATACCTCTTCTGACACTTCAAAAGGCATTATTATCCTGGAAATTGTGGTGTCGAAAGATAGTTCAGAATAAGGGATGTCAAATAGAACATTTAAAACACAAGAATTTTATGTAATTTAGTTTTGTGAATACAATATACATCGTCTAAAAAATGTGTGAACAGCCTCTGTAAAACACCTTGGATTTTCAGGAAGATATACGAAAAGTGGTTTTAGCTTAAAATCCCCTCAGCATTAGCACCTTGGAGCAAAGTTAATCGTTATTTTGAGACCTTATATCCAAATGCAGACTTTTTATACTTAGAAATGTAAGTTTTTTCAGGCATTCTCTTCAAATAGAGTCCTGTCTTGTCTACATTGAAAATTTGTTCAGGTCAGTATCCACCTCTTTCAATAATTCTTTTCAAACTGTTGGGATATTCTTTAGCTGTGTCATCATTGGCACTAGCTCTTTACACTTCCATTTTTAAAATGTGCAAATTGGGCGATTTTTGAATTTTCAAACCAACCTCAGCTTCTTTAGAATGTTACATCTTTCACAGATTCATTAGTATCCTCCCTCCTTAAATTTTCGAAAATACGTTTAGCCTTTCCTTGGATAGTCATTTGGCTCATTGGCAACCTTCGTTGATCATTATGTTCAGTCCACTTATCTAATAATTTTTTTGTTTTTTTTGTTTTTGATAATGCTGCTTTGGTGAGGTAATTTTGAGACACTTAAAGGTACAGCAGATAGCAAATGTGTTTTAATTTCTTCTTTTCTGTCTTGAATAGTTTGAACAATAGACTTCACCAGTCCCATTGCATTACAAATTTGAACAATTTTCTCACCAGCTTCAATACGACATAAAACTTATAGTTTGGTCTCTAGCATGACAGATTTTCGATTTCTCTCTTCTTTTTTTTTATCAGTATCAATCTCCAAATTCAATGAACGTTTCAGTGGCATTTTTTTTCCCTTAAAAAGGAACGACTGTATTTAAAAGAATTAATGAATTAATTATATATGTAACAAAAATAGAATTTATGAATTAATTATATATGTAATGAAAATAGGCTTTCTAATACATACGTTCCAAATATGTTTATAATTCACCATTTAATACAAGCAGAAACAAAACCCAACCTGAAAACAAACAAGAATAATCATACCAAACTACATTTAAGCGTCAATGTAATAAAATTATGATAAATGCAAAATGTAACAGTGTCACCACTGTATAAAGAAACTTTGTGAGCTGTAAATCATAAAAGTGCCGTAATTAAAAAAAATGCCGTTATAGCGAAACGCCATATAAAGAGTGACCATATAGTGAGGTATAGGTGTACCTTAAAAAAAATTTTAAACTTTTACAATCAAAGAAAAGTGAGATTTCTGGTCTGTCACATTCTGACTTTTAAAAAAAAAATCTCATATTGCTTTTGTTATCTCATATTACTCTTATTTATTACTTTATTGCATTTTTCAGGGTCAACTAGCTGTCTCTGGTATTTACTCTGTTCTTTTGGATACTTTATTGTGTGCCATTGGACCGCTGTTATGTCTGACTACAGAGATAACTGGATTAGAACATTTGCAAACTGATGTTTTTAAGAAGACACTAGATCACATAGCATATTTTATGCCAGGTTTATAATCTGTATAAACATCATTGCTTGTAAAATTTCATCTTACACATAATTGAGCAGTGTCATGAAGAATAAAATTGACTGTGCATGGCAAAGAAATCTGAGGATGGTCCAACAAATTTAGTTGAAAATACAATGCTAAGATGCTTCAAATGTAGCTCATATTTAAATTTAAAATGAGAGATTTAGTTAAGAGCTGCTTCAAAACTGTAGACTCATATTCCTTATTATATAAATCAATAATCATGATCTTTAGCATTAAGGGGATTTGTGAGGTTTAAACATTTTATTATTCTTAAAGTTATTTTTAATGTTTATATATATATATATATATATATATATATATATATATATATATATATTCATTCTAGCTGAAGTACCTGACATCGCCTGGGATTCTAAGAATGTTTGTTAACCAAAATCAATTTAAAAACTAAGCACAGTTTAAATAACAGAAAAAAGCATTCAAAATCTTATACACATGAATAAAAAGAAAACCCAATATAAAAATATATAAATTTATAATCCTCAGACTTAGCTAGATTTACCTTTCATCATTGGAGCAAAAAAAGCTGAAAAGTAAAAATGTCAAATTGTTGAATGTTTGATAACCAAAATCAATTTTAAAACTAAACACAGTATAAATATCATAGAAAATGAAAGTATGGGAAATGTTTATACACATCTGAGGATTAAAGTAGATTCAGCCATTCATCATTGTGCCACTAAATGCTGAAAAGTTAAAATGTCAAATTGGCAAATGTTTGTTAACAAAATCATTTTGTAAACTAAATACAGTATAAATAATATAGAAAATAAAGAATGTGAAATGTTATACACATCTCAGAATTTAGGTAGATTCAGCCTTCCATCTTCGTACCACTAAAAGCTGTAAAGTTAAAATTTCAATTTGTTGAATGTTTCTTAACCAAAATCAATTTAAAAACTAAACACAGTATAAATAACAGAAATTGTTGAATATTTGCTAACCAAAATCAACTTAAAAACTAAGCACAGCAAAAATAACAGAAAAAAAGCATGTGAAATGTTATACACATCTCAGAATTTAGGTAGATTCAGCCTTTTAATATAAGTCAAATTTAAAAATTTCAATAAAAAAATATAAGTCTATTAATCACAATAATAAACATACACAAATGTACAAATTACACAATTTTTTTTTACATACAGGCATCGTTGAACACAGTGGAGGCAACTAAGAACTTCCTGAATCAAAATTAATTACACAGGTCTGCTTTAAAAAAATTTTTAAGAGCTGTTTTGGTTATTCCACATATTCTTTATACTTTTCTGAACGCTGAATCTGAAAATGATATATTTCACTTTTGGAAAAAAAAAAAACCATTTACTGAACAAATGAACTTCTAAAATGAAAATGGCAACAAAGAATGTTTGTTTACAATTTGACGACCAATGATTATTATTCAAATTATCTTAAAATATAAATTTTAGAGTAAAAAATCTGACTTGAAAGAATAGTTTTCATTTCTTATTCTGGTGTATTATGACTTCAAACTTTTTGATTGTATTTATTTTTCTATTGTTTTGCTCTCGCTGTTCACTAAGCCTAATTTGGCTGGCTGAAAGTTGTGAGGCTCTTACATTTCTGGATTCACCCTTCAAAAATTGTTTTTTTTTTGTTAATTAAAAATTGACAGTAATTAATTTCGATTCCAGAAGTTTTTACTTCCCTCTGCTGTGCTTAACAATGCCTGTAAGTAAAATTTCCCGATTGTCGCTTCTAAACTGTGGATTTCTATACAAAAACAGACATTCATATTTATATATTAGATATGGTGTACAAATATACATTGAGGGGAGGGTCATCTACAGTGGCCCACCCACAGTTGGTGGATCACCTTCTTCTTAGTCTATTCATATTTTGTGTATATGAAGGATAAAATGAATGATTAGGGAGAAAATTGAATGTTAAATAAAAATATAATAGAAAACTAATTTATTTATATATATATATATATATATATATATATATATATATATATATATATATATACACACACACACACACACAGTGATGGGATTCAAATAAATTAACAATAGGCTTTATGTCCTAATCAGTGGCGGGCTTCGGCCAGTTCGTACCGGTTCTGTAGAACTGATACCTACATTAGGTATCAGTTCTACAGAACTGGTATGAACTGGCTGAATCCCACCACTACATATATTATATAAGTTGAAAGTGCAAAATGAAGACACTAAGGTAAATCAAAACAAGAATACCAGAAGTAAACAGTTTAATATCTCTTTGTTAACAGTGTCTGACATAATTATTAAACAAATCATTGTTTCTGATTGTTGAAATCTTCAAGATAGATAGAACTTGGCAGTGAGAAGTATATATAAAGAGAGAGGGTAAGAAGGAAAGCTTAATTTAAGATTGTTATATTAAAGATATCTGCTATACAGTGGGAATAACTTCCTTGGAAGTTTAATATATGAACTAATGTCTACTTATATACTAATCTTACTAATCGGAAGAGGATAAAGAATACACAAGTTTTTTTATTCATGTTTTTTTTCAGTGCATTTCAAGCTTGCCCATTGGGTAGAATGGACACCTTAAAGTTCATTTGCTATAAGGCATTAAGCCATCAGCCATCATAATTCTTCTACTCATTTGAAAAAAATTGCTCAGTTTGAGACTACATGTTGAATAGATAATCTGATCTAATCCATTCAATTGGACTCGAATGCACTGAACAGGGCCTGACATAGCAACAAGGCCTTTCAAGTGAGGATAGATTGCTGCATGTGAACACCCATCTGTACTAGCCCAGTAGGTATTGTGCTTGTACTCTAGGCCCACATCAAGTCTGGCAGATGAGAGCCAAAGGCAGGCTGAATCTTTTAAAGAATTTGGAATGAAACAAAAAGGTTAAGGATGCTCTTGAAAAAGTCTTGGCTTAACCAGAGGCTCAAGAACTCTCAGTTAATGTGGCATGACTAACTGAGCAAAATGACAAAAGAAATTTAGGATATTGAGGCATGGACTGCCTGGAAGCCAACTGCAACCTATACTGATATTTGCTCAGTTTTTAGGAAGAACAGTTGTAACACTGGACCACATAACTCACTGTTCAGATGAAACTGTATAGAAACCTCTGTGAATTTGCCTCTTGGAAATATCCTATGTGACATTCAATGGGATTCACTCACTGAACTCATACAGCATATAGACAGTTTGCCATAGTGGATGAATACCATTACTGAGTCCTTTGTAGGTAACAGTACCAATATCTGGCTGTAATATTTGCTTGCTGTGTAATGAGAAATTTTGTGTTACAAGTTCTTGATACAAAGTGCTTAGAATTTTAACCATTTAAATTATCTTAATGTGTTTAGCACTAAAAGGGCTTGTTCACATAGAATCTGACTGGGTCAGCGCTAAAGATTCTGTTGGTGCTGACTGGTTAACTGGGTATATGATTGGTTAATAATTTTTGTGCTAACACTGACAGATTCTATGTGATTGGTTTGGTTTGGAGCTACACAAGGGCTAATTAGACTGGGACCTACTGCTTAAAGCCAATTCCGAATGGCTACAAACTTCTATGCCAAGGGTGGGACTCTAGTACTGAATGCCATTCTGCCAATTTTTGGTGATTCTATGTGAACAGGCCCTAATTAAAATATATCTTAGAAACACTTTTTCAGTTTAAAGTGCAGCCTTTTTGCTGTGTTAAGTGCCTGGATGAAAAAGTGTAGTTTGTTATTTGTATTGATTTGATGTTAAAAAAAGTAGCTCACTATGACTAAGGATTAAAATTTTACTTATTGATGACAGTTATCAACATTCAATGTATCTATGTATTTACTTTTGGACTAAAGTCTTCTATAACTGATTAATGGTTTCTTTTTTTATTTACTCACACATCTGTCAACAGTAACATTAGCTGAAATAGATGATTTCCTCTCAGATATTCCTCATTGGTTTCACGGACCCCCACCTGGTACATTGGGAAATAGGATCTAAACAGTGTTCCTCTGTCCATTGCAGCTATCAATAATACCAGGTAGAGTAGAGGCTTATAGAAAAGTATGAAAAATATATCTGTTGGGGATATATTATGGAGTTGACTGATGCTTAGAATTTTCATTAAAGGGTGTAGGGATGGAAAAAGAATTGAATCTGTTCTCATGTATATATATATTTAGATCAGAATTATGTCAGTAATGAAGATCCTCTTTTGATTACAATTGTATGTTTTGAAGCAAAATTTTTTTTTTTTTTTTTTGGGGGGGGGGGGGGGTGTTGCAGCTCAGTTGAGTTCATTGGCATTGGTTCTTTGACCGGCTAAGTTTTGCTCTCTTTTTTTTCATCAATTTTCTATCTTTGGTACTTTTTGTCATAAATAAGGACTTTTACATCAGTAAGTTTGTATTAAACAGACTTAAATTTGTCTTTATTAAAATCACTTTGGTCAGATTATAACTGAACAGAAATTTAAAAAATGGAATTTTAGAGAATTAATTATTACTATTTTGTAAATACAGTGGAGTCCCGATAATTCGAAATGATTGGGACCAGACGCTTTTTTGATTAAGCAAAATCATTCTTAAAATATACTTAAATTGCATAATAATGTGATTACATAAATATTACATATTACGTGTGATTACACATTTTTTTAATAAAGGTCTGTCTAAATATTACCGAATCTCGGGACAAAATGGGTGATAAGAGAGCGGAACATTGCCTAGTACAGTACAGTAGTGGGTAAGTTGTTCATTCAGTAAGGTGTAAGATTTTAGACAGTCAGAAGATTGTTGAAATGGTTTTGAAAGAACCTGTCAACGTCTCAGATGAGAGTGAAGGTGAAGCAGGCAGTGAGAGCGAGCAGAAGGTATCCCACTCAGATGCCACGGCTGCATTTGATGTAGAGGAACACTCGGGCGCAACCAGAGCGGACACTATTTTTCTGACGTGTTGTTGTAATTTGGCTCAAAGGGAGAGGTATTCTTCACTTCAACAAAAAAAATTTAACAGATTTTTTCCCATCAATGTAATTCTGTAATAATTAGTTCAGTACATTGTCTAACTTTCTTTTTTCTTGTAATTTTCAGAAATATACTAAATATTTGTATTACTGTGGTTTTATTGTGACCTTAGTTCTTTTTGACTTTTGGTTTCGAATTAAGCGGACTTTCAGATTACCAAAGTTCGGAGTATCAGGACTCCGCTGTATCTAAAATTTCAAAATGCCTGTTAAATGTGCTTATTTAAAATAGCTCTACCTGTTTGTTGTTAGCATTTACAGTTTATTCTGCTCTTTATCATGGTCTTGTTTACATCTGAGGGCTATTATAGTTTTTTTAACCTATTTTTTTCTCTCCCATAGTGAACTTTTATGAAACGATGCCAAATTAGATAATTCCACAGATTTTTACTAAATTTATCTTCTTTTAAGAGAAATGGCAAGAATAACCTGTCAGTGAATGTAAGAAAATTCAGTTTTACATAACTATCAATTGAATAGGAAGGTAATTGCTCATGGGAGTATGAAATAAAGTTTTTACTTTAATGTATAAAATGTAAAATTTTATTGGGTTCATCAAATGCACTTTGATTAGTTTGAAAATTAAAAATGATTTGTGGGAATGACAGATACAATGATTTTGCTGTAATCTTGTTATTTAAATAAAATTCTTTGACAAATTTAAATGTAATGAATTTCATTCAAAATAAACTGAACTGCCGACTTATGTAGCATTTAAATGAACTTCATTTGAATGTTACTAAATAGAACTTTTCCAGTTAACGTATATAAACATTCTTGCTTCAGTAAACTGTCATTTCTAATCTACTTTAATGCTGTTTCATCTTGAAAGTTATATATTTCCTGTTAATGTCTTTTGAACTATTATATTGTGATTTGTTTGTTAAAGTACCACATCTGAGAATATGTATGCATCAGTAAGATTAAATTTAATCAACAGAGTGTTACATTTCTGTAACTGCAGTAATCTCTTGGATTTTAATTCGTGAAATAGTGAAGTCATTCTAGATATGATGTATTGGTGGTGATAATTTGCATCCTCAGTATATAAAAAAATCAACTTCTCTTGTCTACAAATCCAGGGAACTCTGATTTAAATGTATGTGTGCTAACTGAGCATGTCCAGCCATGAAAGAGGGAATAATATGTTCAAGTTGTGAACTGTTTTAAAATCAATCAGATAATATTTTTTTTTATAAAAAAAGAAATTTTTTTTATGCCTTATTAAACAGTTTGATTGCTTTCCCAAGGAAGTAAGGCAAAATATTCATCTGGTCATTTTAAGCCAGTTTCATATTGATGTCATGTTCGGAAGAAATCTCATTTCTTACAAACAGCAGGGTGAAGTGAACTCAGTCCCTACGAACTGACTAGCAACTTCAAAAATCCGGTTTCTGTCCATTCAAGTTACATTGATGTATACTGCATAGGTTCTTCTCTCATTATCTTTTAATGTTTTTCAGAGACTATTTCATTTATAAAAATCCAATTTTACGAAGAGTCTGTCTTAAATATTTTTTTCTTCCTTGACTGATAGTAATTCGTATAATGAAGGAACTCACTTTTCTCTTATGTCAAAGTTTCACCATATAATATAGGCAATATCTTGCCTCTTTATAATTTTTCACGGTTCACTAATAACATGACTTATTCATTTAGGCGAGAGGAATGAAAATATTGCTGTGTTGGATGATGGTTGAATGGATAAGGCTGTGAGATTGATATTTGTAGTTGTTTGCAATCAGCAGCAGGTCCCACTCTAACTAGCCCTCATGTAGCAAAAGATGACTGTAGTGCTTGCTCTCTATCAACTCTTGATCAAAAAATTTAATAATATTTAGAAAAATGTTTTTGTTCGATTTCAAAAGCGTTTATGCACTGTACCACCCTCAGCAAATTACCAACATAGGAATAAAATGATCAAAAGTAATGAAATATGATAGAAATACAATTGTTTAACAGGACAATAAATGCAGAAAGCATATATATATCAAATCAAAAGCTTTAAACATAATTTACACAATCTTTCTACCTGCTCCCCTATTCTGGGTTAAATTAGTCTCTTACAGCATTATGATTGGACTACATAAAACTTTATTTTCCCCTGAAATTGTAACCTAGATTGTACTTTAAAATGCTATAAAAAAAAACTAAATAGAAATTTTATTTTACAGTGATAGCATTTTATTCATTTACTTATAAAATGGAGAGGCACTGTTTAAAATTTGAAAGATATAAAAATTATTCAACATTTCTCTGCTTTGAGATTTTTCAACATAGCTTTTACTACAAACCTGAAAAAGAAAAAAATATATTTAAGTACAGAAGATTGTCATTGTCACAGAATAACAGCTATTCTGTGAGTTTGGAGAATGAATGTTGTAGTGAGTATTGCCACATAGTATTGAGCATTGTTAATCTTTTTTCGACTTTTTACTAGGTTTTGAAGAAAATACTACTTTTTGTGTCTAAGATTTTTTTTTTACAGTTTTAATTTTATTTAGCATTTAATACTATTTTCTTTCTGATGTGATATGACATGTAATTAAATATAAATACTCTATTCTTTTCAGCAAAATTTTAGTTCTTTCAAATTTAATAATGATATATTAAACAGCAGCAGTACCCCTGTATGCTGAAAATAGTCTTTTTATTATTTTTGAAACTATACTGATGCATGAGGATTTATTTATCTCATTCATATAATTCGGACTATATATATAGAAATTTTCTTAAGACTGCTTGCAGAATGTTTCTATAGAAAGAACGACAGGCAAGGCTTGCTTTTTAATGCTGTATTTGATACAACGGTTTGTATCCCTTTTTCTTAAAAAACTTGTACCGTAATGTCACTTCCTTGCGATATAATTTTCACCTTCATGCAGCTCTTTTAAAACCTCGTTCAGGAAAAGAGGTAACAGTAACATTGAATGTATGCGTGGATGTCGACATAGCATCTTATACTGGTGGAAGAAATACGCGTCAATACATCGATTATATATTACCCATTTCTGATTAAGAAAATGAATTTGTTTTTTCATCGGGGCTTATGAATAAATTCGGTAGATTTACGCTTTATTATACTCTTCCATATGAATTATTCGTGATCTATTTTCTCAAATGCCCTTTGTATCAGTTGTCGCAGTCTCTCTCCTTTTTTTTTTAATAGAAGAAAATGACTCCAGAAACGGAGACCACGTTGTTTAATAAACGAATCCATCAAAGGTTTCTCAATTATGGACACATGAATAAAGAATACTTCTCTCGACATGGAACAGATGGTTAAGAAATTCTATTGGAAGGACCTCCTGCAAAAAAGCTTGTGTGTTCCCATGGGACAACTTCTAGGATTAATGTATTTTACTTTCAACCCTGTAGTTGGCGTACTATGTCCAGCCACCGCAGTTTTTATCATATATTAGAGGGCACGACGTATTTGCATTTTAAAGCTACTTGCAGAATAGATATAATTGGTGGTATTACGTTAACTGTCATATATATACACTACCCTGCAATACACAAGTCTGCATATGGAGAGGTGGTAGAACTTTATGGGGAGGTACCAAAGTTTCTCGGAGGACATTGTTTTGACCTACTGTGAGCACCCTCGGCTGCCAACTCTTCTTGATTCAGTGATTTTGTCGGTCTCGACTCTCCCATAGACACAGACAACAAAGGTATTTGATATATCCAGCTTGTTGCCCGAGCAGCATGCACAAGACCTTTAAATCCCCACACACTTGCCAAGCATGGTCTTCATATTAAAGTTTACGAAGAACCAATTCCAAGTTCTCGTAGGTTTCCTTCAAGTGTACTGAATAACCTACAGGGATGGAAGCGTAAAAACCGCCGTTGTGGAGCAAAACTGCTTTGAGACTTCTTTTTGAAGAATCTAGGAAAAGACGCCATTGCGTTGAATCTTATTGGATTTTGAGTTGACCCATAAAACCTTCGACATCGATGATATAAACCAACTTGTCTTCCTGGGCAAAGTAAGGAACGAACGCCTTTTCACGATGTCTGAACCATGAAAAAGACGAACTCCTGGCAAAAATGAATTCCTGTTTTTGAGCCTTGAACCGAGTAATTCAGCGGTATCTTTGGGAAGATTCAATTCTTACCAAATCATTCATCGCTTCTTGGGAAAACAAATTTTGGTCTTGTATCATCTTCAAAGTCAGAACTTGGTTCGTCATCCGGTTGAGGTATGACTTCACCTTCATCGGAGATAGGTATATCTTCCAAGGTAACAGGGGGCTTGGGTACTGGTATATCTGTGCCATGGGGGATGGGACGAATTGCTGAGGGGAGATTGGGGTATGAAATGGAATGCTTCCGTTTAGAATTATACCCTAAAGAGACCCCTGGTTTGCTGGTTGTTTACTAGGGTGTCTCATTTTATGACTCCATGTATGTGCGTGCTTACTGATGGACAAAAACGTAAAATCCAAACTTTAATTTGTAGATAACGAACGTAACAGTAACAAATGTTAGTAAAAAAATTTAACAATTTGATTGTCTTGCTGAGCTCGGGAGATAGTCTCGACAGACACAGCTATGCTGGCAGCGGCAGGCGACTGAAACTCTGCGATGCAGGAACGGGTACAGCACGGTGAACAGCAACTGAACGACTTGGCGAGGCAGGCAGGCAGAGAACCAGACAACATCGGCTAGCTTTGCGGGTGACTGCTCGAGAGATATAAGCGCGCCTGGTCTTCTATCTACGAGAACGCGCGGCGTACGCTTCTAATTTGCGCATTACCGAGTGATGGTGTCGGCGCATTTTGCTTGGCGCATGCAGCTCGGAAACAGCGTTCGCGAGCACGGCTTTCGGCGGTGCTGTGATAGCGTACTGCAGGTGGTCGACGCTACACACTCCCCCCGGATACATGTCAACATTTAAAGCGCATCACCGGTTTAGAAATGTGCCCGGAGCGAGTACGCATAGGCACATCATCAGTAGAGGCAGCAGGTAACAGTTCGATAGATTGACATAAAAAAGCAGGATTGAGGCGATCGATACTGACGTTAACCTTTTTTCCATTCATACGAAGAGTGAAAAACTTCGCAGTTCTGGACAAAACCTCATGTGGTCCAGAGTATGGTTGCTGTAGCGGTCGCCGCACACTGTCTACACGAACAAAAACGAGAGGTTTTATTAAGTTCAGGATGTATAAAAATAGTGCGTGGAGAATGTCTACTTGCTGGAACAGGTCGGAGTCGCTTCATAATGTTTTGTAGATGAATTAGTAGTTTGTACTGCGACTGAAGATGAGCGGAAAATATGAAGAACTCACCAGGCAATCGGAGCGACGTTCCGTACACTAATTCCGAAGAAAAACACCGATATCGGCCATAACACTACTTCTAATGCCTAAAAACACCAGGAGCAGAACACCTACCCAATCACTTATACAGTAGGTCATCAATGCTGCCTTTAACTGCCGGTGAACTCTTTCGACGATGCCATTACTCTTCGGATTGTAAGCTGTGGTCCGATTTTTGTAAGACCCTAACAACTGGGAAAATTCTCTAAATAAATTACTCTTGAAGTTGGTACCACGGTCTGTTGTTATTACCTCAGGTACACTGAAACGAGATACCCAACCCTGCAAAAACGCTTCCGCGACTACATCAGCGGACTGTGTCTTAACTGGGATTGCCTCGACCCTTCGTGTAAAGCGGTCAATGCAAGTTAAAATATAGCGGAAGTCACGAGACGGAGCTAGGGGTCCCACTATGTCTAAATAAACATGGGTAAAGCGCTGATCAGGTAAAGCAAAAGAACCTAGAGGTGATTTAGTATGCGTGTGGATTTTAGATTGCTGACAGGGCAAACATGTTTGCATCATGTTGTGATATCCTTTGCCATCGAATTCCACACATATCGTTCCCGAATCAATTTCAAAGTTGCACGCTGACCAGAGTGAGACAATGAATGGATACTGTCGAAAACCTGTTTACGAAATATACTAGGGACGAATGGTCTAATTTTACCTCTCGCTACATTGCAATATAACTCGCAATCATCACATAATGGGATTAATTTTAATGGTAATCCGGTATGTGAGTTCAGCAATGTTTGCAACTCTTTATCTTCGATCTGAGCTAACGCCGTGGCCTTAAAATCAATACCCTTAGGACCAACAATCTCAATACGTGACAAAGTATCAGCAACTACGTTACCATCGCATTATAAAGGTTGGACTGCTGAAGCACCGCGCCAATAGAGATGTTCGACGCGTCTGAGAACAGCGATAACTCGGCATCCGGATTGTAGAAGGAGAGTAACGCAGCATCTGCAATGGATTGCTTGCAATCATCAAATGCCATGGTTGCTATTTCATCCCATACAATTGGTGTTTTATCCTTTTTACGCCGGTTACGAACTGAGTCAAACAAGGGAGCTTGAATGGCTGAGGCATGCTTAACAAAACGATGATAAAAGTTAACCATCGCTAGAAACCTACGTTATTTCTCAACTGTTACAGGTTTGGGAAAATTAAGAATGGTTTCTACCATATTAGGTAAAGGCTTCAAACCATCAGCTGAAATCTGTAAACCTAAATAATCCAAGCGTTCCTGACCAAAAATACACTTGTCCGGGTTCACTACAATGTGATGTGCATCAAGTCTTTCGAACAACCGCGATAAATCCTGCTTATGCATTTCTGCACTCGAAGAAGCGACCAGGATGTCGTCTAAGTACGCGTAACATCCGTTTAATCCACGAATGACGTTGTCCCTGCATTGTTGGAATGTCTGCGCGGCGTTAAGACCAAAACACATATATCTATATTCAAATAAACCCAAAGGTGTAATTACGGCTGTCTTAGGTACGTCTTCCGGGTGAACCGGTATTTGATGATACGCTATGACTAAGTCTATTTTGAAAAAAAATGACTTTTCCGTGCAATAAATGTGCAAAGTCATGGATATGGGGGATTTGATACCTATCCGGGACTGTAACATGTTTCAACCGGCGGTAATCACCATATATGCGCCACTGGCCATTCTTTTTTCGCACAAAATGGATCGGGCTACTCCATTGACTTTTCGAAGGTACCGTAACTTGGGGCGACTTGGACCCTAGGGTGTTACTTGGACCCAAACCGAAAAAGTGTTTTAAATTACACCTAGGTCTCTCGTCAATAAAATATAGGTATAATTCACAATCTCTCCAACAGATAGCAGCATTAGCTAGGTCTTGAGGCACTTTAGCACGTTCCCGCTTTTCTCACCTTTTTTTAGGTCAGGTTATGTTGCTTTGTGATAAAAACACGAATTTTTGTGACCTTATAACTTCCCCCTTCACTTCTTTACACAATGCAGTCCCACATTAGTCAAGGATAAATTTACATTTCAAATATAGTCTTTAGAATATAACAATAGTTTTAGATGGATAGAGAATCAATTAACCCAGTAAAAATAAGTATTAACTAGTGTGCTGATAAACTAAACCTACTACCTATTTGAATTGTATATTTCATGTAAAATGTAGGTTGGGTCCAAGTAACCCCTCTTGTCAAAAGATACTCCGAGATTTTAGATGCCATGCACAATATAGATGAAGAAATTAATCTTCCATCTGAGACGCAGGCTGATCTTGATGCACTTACGCGTTGGTTGAAGTCCTTTGAGTTTATTTTATTAACAACAGTTTGGCTCAAGATTCTGCAGACGATTGATGAAAGAAACAAGGTTTTACAAAGTCTGAAACTATCTCTCAAAGACGCAGAAACTGTAATGAAAAGTTTAGTTTCAGATATTGAAACCATTAGAAATAGTTGGGATACTCTATTTAAAGAAGTTGAAGTAGTAGCTGCTAACTTTGGAGTAGCAACAGATTTAAAAACAACAAGAGGCAGAAAAAAGAAACAATTCTATGATGATTCAGGATCAGGAGAGCTATATTATATATGTGAATCTAAAGAATTACATTTCAAAATGAATGCATTTTAATCTGCTTAGACTTGTTGATTGTCGAAATAAGATCAATGGCAGACCGAATGGACGAAGTATCAAAAGTGTTCTCTCCTATTATTTGTCCAACAGAAACCGATTTGAAAACAGCTGAATCAGAAGCGTACCTTGATGCTATCGCAGAAGAACTTGCCAGAGTTTACCCAAATGACATAATTAAAACCGATCTCTCTGATGAGTTGATGATCTACTATAAGCTTATCAAGGACTCAATAATATGTGTTGATGGAAAAAAGAACTCTTGTGTAGATATATTGAATGCGATATATAAAAAAGGCCTTGAAAATCTTCTACCTCAGATTTGTATTTGTCTAAGGTTATTAGCTGTACTTCCAGTGTCTGTTGCAACAGAAGAACGAGCCTTCAGCATAATGTCCCTCATAAAAAAACGTCTGAGGTCGACAATGGGCGAGGACAGATTTAATCAT
Organism: Dolomedes plantarius; assembly: GCA_907164885.2. Lineage (NCBI taxonomy): Eukaryota > Metazoa > Arthropoda > Arachnida > Araneae > Dolomedidae > Dolomedes > Dolomedes plantarius. The sequence continues at coordinate 4,673,747 of OU015494.1, read as the reverse complement.
CTAATGATGCTCAGTATTGAACATGATTTAGTCAAAACTGTTAGTTTTAGTGAAATAATACATGACTTTGCCAAATTTAAGGCAAAAAAAATTAATGTAAATTTACTCTTTTAACTTTTAAAATCGTTCAAATTCAGCTATTTTCAGTTTTCTTTTTAGTTTTAAATTTATCACTTCATCTTCTGTTAAAGTAACTGTTATTATAGTTGAAGGATTTCAAAGCCTTTATTTATAATACCCCAGTTGATAATCTAAATATCTGTTGAATTACTAAGTTGTTGGTTGTAATTAAATGTTAGCTTTTTTTTTACATATTGTCATATTTATTGGAGAATATAACAAGACAGCAGTGCAATGAAATATAATAATTATGTTAATCATTATGTAATAAAATTTTAAGTATGAGTAACTTAATTTGAATGTGTGTTTTCGTCTCTTTCCATTTTTTAATTTTCTTGGGGCCCCCAACAGAAGTTTGCCCCAGGCCCCGTAAAGTCTCTGGGCGGCCCTGTCATTGACAAGATTATTGCTTCCGGGTGGCTGAAATAACCATTTCTCTAGATAATGGGATCGACCGCAGTCTAATTCGTTTTTAAGAAAGCGCGAGACGTTTATTGTCTTCCATAAATTTCGTGGACCATCCGTGCAATATGGATTTAATTTGACTGTAAACCACATAGGTGTGTACGCTTTCATGATAAACTCTGGCAGAATTTAAAGTTTGTTTGAAGGCTCTGAAGAGCTAATGTATAAACGCATCATTCGACTTGCAGTTGTTAGCCAACGTTCATGAGACATTTTTCCAGGGTGCTTTTGTGACAAACTTGATGAGCAGTTTCCATTTGTGACAGATTGACAAATATACCAAAGATATCGCTAGTCTGTGCTAAGATCCTTTATGTCGATTTTCGGAAATTCGCTGGAAATGACTACAAATCTTAATAGGGTGCAATGGAACAGTCGTTAATACTGGCTATAAAACCGACGTAATTAGCTGTTTTGAGGAAGCCATTGGGAAACCCTTGCACTGGTTTATCTGCCAGTTACACGCAAATGAGTTGCCACTCCGACATTTAGTGCAGAATTTGGATGGCGAAATGAAATTGTGAAAACCACCCAGTTGTGAGATTTGCAGTCATTTTGAGCGAATTTCCGAAAATCGACATAAAGGATCTTAGTACAGAACAGCCATACCTTTGGGGATATTTGTCAAGCTGTCCCAAATGGAAACTGCTCATCAAGTTTGCCACAAAAGCACCCTCGGAAAATGTCTCATGCACATTGACTAACAACTGCAAATCGAATAATGCGTTTATACATAAGTTCTTCAGAGCCTTCAAACCAACTTCAAACTCTGGCAGAGTTCATCATGAAAGTGTACGCACCTATGTGGTTTACAGTCAAATTAAATCCATATTGCACGGATGGTCCACGAGATTTGTGGAAGTCAGTAAACGTCTCGCGCTTTCTTAAAAACGAATTAACCCGCGAGAACTCGCACCGGGTATGACATATCCAATTCATTTTCATTCAATGCTTTTGTTATCTTCTTCTTATCGGATTAGGCCGAAATTTCGTATAGCTGTATTCAAGGTCACATTCTTTCAGCGGGGTAAAAACTAAGTCTGCTCAATAAATAGATTTTGAGAAAAATATTTCGACGGGTATGTCATACCCGTGCGAGTCCTAGCGTCAGTCAGATCTTTTTTTTCTGTCAGTTTAGTGCATCATGGCGCGATTTTTGAATTTGACGAGGAAATAAAACAATTGCGACACCTTTTAGAGACTGTTTCTAGTGATAATGAAGCTTTATCCCAAGATAATGATGCCTCTGGGGATGGAGAATACTGTAGCAATCACGATTCTTCTACTGAAATTGAGACAGAAACCGAAGATAAAGGTTCACTGTCAACAGCCGATTTTTATATTGGTAAAGATAAAATTACAAAATGGCTGAAGAAAAAATACCGGTAAAATGTAAGAAAGCCTTGAAGGAACGTAATTATCAAGCTTCCAGGTAATACAAATTATTCAAGAGATGTCGCTTCTCCCGTAGATGCATGGAATGTTTTCTTCAATAGCAACATGCTAAATATGATGGTGCCTCAAACAAAAACAACTTATTCAAGCCCTTCAATGGAACTGGAAATCACTAATAATGAACCGCCTGCAAACAAACTTAAGACAAAATATAAACGATGTTAAATTTGCCGAAGTAATAGGGACTGAAAAACAAAGTTTATGTGCCAAAAATGGGAAAAATGTCTGTGTGGAACATCAGTATGTAGTTTGTAAAAATTGTCTATAAAAATGTAAGTATTATTAAAATTCACTAAAAATTTTTAATTTATTATCTTATGTTCTTTAGTTACCTAAGGTTTGCATATAAACAATATTAATTGATATTTAAATAGCAGAAATGAACTAGGGTATGAGATACCCGGCGCGAGTTCTTGTGTTCGAAATTGGGCGCGAGTGCTCTCTGGTTAAAGACTGTGGTCGATCCCATTATCCAGAGAAATGGCTATTTCGGCCACCCGGAAGCAATAATCTTGTCAATGATCACAGACGACAGACAGCTCATTCGAGAACTTGGACTACGTAGGATTTTACGAGCAAGAAAGGAAGGAATCAGGCACTACATCATTCCATCACTCAACTTCGAGGCAGTTTAATTTATAGACCTTACTGATTGGCAGAAATGTAATTTGACGGAACCCCCAATAACATCTCACTTGACAGAAGATGATTTTTGAAATTTAATTTCCAGTGGAGAGTCTGTAGCTCAACACCTGGGAAGCCTAAAATTTCCTTGCCATAGTGTTGAACGTTTCGTAAAACTAGTAGTAGCAGAGGTTTCTGCGGCTGTGTAGGGAGAAAATGAGCGTGACAGTTTAGTTAGAACCCGAACAGAGTCGAGCAAAGCTATGCCTTCATTTGAAACCAAATGCGAGTACCGAGTAAAACTGGAATAACTGCAAGGACAGTGGAGTTAAGTGCCCATATGGATGGGTGGGCACGAGGGGAACTCGCAATGCAGCCACAACCCGTGGTGAGTTCTGGGTTTTTTCAGAATTTTATTTCAGAAAAAAGCGAAGAGCTGCATACAAAACAATGGAAATACACATTTTTAACTACACTGCTGGCCACCCAAATTGTAACACCATGAAAGACAAGAGATATCACAACAAAATTTATTTTGTAGATAACATGTTGACCAAGTATCAAATGATTAAATTTATAGACTTCTGTGAAGTGTGGTTCCTGCCAAAATCAGTAGCCAGAGTAGCCGCCATTGTTGGAGATCACCGCTGCCACACGCCTCGGCATTGATTCAAGGAGACTTTGGATGAGTTCTTGGGGTACAGAAGACCAAGCCGCTTCCACCCGTTGCCAAAGTTGATCTGCTGTGGCAGCTGGGGATGGAATCTGGGTCAATCGTAGAGCAACCATGGACCACATGTTTTCTATCGGCGAAAGATCCGGAGAGCGAGGCGGCCAGGGAAGCAATTCAATCTGGCGATTGCCGAAGAACCGTTGGACAATGCGTGCCACGTGTGGTCGCGCAATATCCTGTTGAAATATGGCTGTGGGCAAGCCCTGAAGGTAAGGAAGGACAACTGGCTCCAACACCTCGGAGATGTAGCGCTGGCTGTTTAAAGTACCGGCAATACGTACTAGAGGTGTGCGAGAGTGATATCCAATACCGCCCCGTACCATAATACCCGGTGCAGGACCAGTGTGGCGGTGCATAACGCAGCTGTTCAGCATCCTCTCTTCACGGTGCCTCCAGACTCGAATGCGACCATCGTGGTGTTGCAGACAGAAGCGTGACTCGTCAGTAAAGACAATTTCATTCCATTCTGCCGTCCACATCCTTCTGTCATCGCACCATTGGCGGCGGAGACGTCTGTGGTTCTGCGTCAAGGGTAGACAAAGCAATGGACGTCTTGCGGACAGACCACTCTGCTGTAAACGGCGTCGAATGGTACGCGCAGACACTGGATGATGCGTTACAGACTGCATGTGCTGTGCTATGGTTCGTGATGTGACTGAGCGATCCGTCACTGCCATGAGCACAATTTGCCTGTCATCACGTGAAGTGGTGCACTGAGGTGGATGCGATCGAACACGCCGGTCCGTCATACCCTCCTGCATCCAACGATCACATATCCGCATTACAGTTGTTTGGTTTCGTCCAACACGACTACCGATTTCCCTGAAAGATAATCCACAATCTCGGTAGGCCACTATCCTTCCTCTGTCGAACTCGGTTACTTGATCAAAAGATGATCGCTGTTTTCGACGAGGCATAATTGATCGTTTTTTTTAAAAAACCACAAGAAAAACACAATTGCCGAACTTGAAATCGTCGAAATCTCCAAGCCTTAAATAGCGCTTTAAAGTGGCGCCACAGGCGCGCGTGATGTGCATCTGCGCTGAAATTCTAATCATTTGCATATCTCACCTCCGCTAATGCATGTTGTAAATTTCATGTTATTTGCATGTTTCCTTCAGGATGTTGCATTTACAGTGGCCAGCAGTGTATATGGTAAATATCTGTTAAAAATCACGGACGAAATTAAGATATTTTTTGTTTTTCCCAAAACTTTGCATGCGTGACCTATCCATCAGTACCCAACTTTTCTGCACAAGGGCAAAAATAAATTGGAAATTTTTTTTTTTACGCTCCGCCCGACCGTGGATGTCAGAGTATACGCGGTCAGCTTGCAACATGTTGATTCTGGTTTCCATGAGCTCACCCTGGAATTTCTTTTCTTTGAAAGTTATGATTTTTTTGGCATTGTATATCTTAAATGTACTGATTTGAATCAATTAATAGTAATTTGGACTTCAAATTTTGTTAAAAACCCTAAGATAAAAAAATACCAAAAGTTTAGAAAAATTTGCTAAATTTGAAGAGAATTTTGCATTTTGTATTAAATCCTTACGTGTAGAATTTTTTTTCAAATTTTTGTTCGTATTCAGCACACCAAAATACATGGAAATTAGTTGGAAATAATCAAACAGCTTTTTAGTTGCAGATCTGTGTAATGGATCGGACAGCAAGATGTGATGGTATGAGAAAGAATACATGTTTTAATAGGGGGATAATCCCCCTCGTGCCGCAATTACACTAGCAACCCGTCTGGGTGTACTTTCAACAAGGTTTTGATACACAGATATGGATATTTGTGTCCATTCCTGCTGCAAGAATGTCGCCAGTTCAGCTGTAGATTTCGGACGGGGTTCCCTGGTCCGTAAGCGTCGCTCTAACTCGTCCCACAAATGTTCTATGGGGTTTAGGCCGGGACTCTGAGCAGGCCAGGGAAGACGTTTTACATCCATATCTTGATACCACTGCTTGACAGAGGCTGCAACATGACATGGAGCGTTGTCGTCCTAGAAGTAACATTCGCCCATTCCATAAAATTGCCAGAGCGTAGGAAGAACCTGATTGTCTAAAATGTTCATGTTGTCGTCGTCGTTCAATTTACCAGGAACTGCTATTACTCGAACATGTTCCGCAAAAAAGAGATCTGTCCAGCAACTTTGAAAATGGGAAGGGAAGGGAAAACACTCTCCAGGTTGCTGAATGGATGAAAAATTCTACATCACATGACAAATATTCAAAAAATTGGAAAAAAGGGCATAAAAATTATGGTTCCTTAATAATCGTCCTATTAAGTAATTAAACACACCGAAGGGATTTCGTTTTAATATTAAGCTGAACAAGATAATGAATTTTAAAGGATCTCCCCAAACAATAAATGGAAACTTTTTGGCTTTATTTATTTAATTCTAGTTTCTTTTCAAGAAAATTGTTACAAAGGTGGCCAAGCGTTTGGCCTTTTTAGGGGAATCTGGTTTTCAATGAGTATTCAAAAAAAAAAGAAATGAAAGATTATCTTTCTGAATATGAGTTTGTCGTAAGAATACTCTATACGAATTCTTTTTGTAAACAGGAGAGTATCTGAAAATAATATTTTGGAACTTTGTCTAGCGAACTGAACGTATCTCGTCAAAGCAAAGTTCCAATTTATAAATTTTGAAATGATTTAATATGCAAAAGAAATCATTTAAACTGTAAGCATAATGAAGCTAAACGCCTCCTGGTTTCGATTTCTGTGAATTCTTTTATTATCTTTCCTATGTTTGTTTTTATAATTGATTGCTCAAGTTTTGCGTGCATTGCTAAATTATTCTCAGCCCATAGATTGTAGTACTTCCTAAAGCTGACGCCAAAATTCCAGATTGGATTTTATTGATGCAAGTTGTCGGAGAGCGCTACTGTAACGTGCTATTAATAGATGGCGCCACAACTCTTTATTCAAGAGAAGGAAATTGACTGCATGTGCCCAGTAACCATCAAAATTTCGAAGTTAATCAAAATTCTTTAATTGCTATTCCTGTTTAATGGTGATGAAACTCTTCAATTATCAGTAAATTTACCGAGAAAATATGACAATTTTATATAAAAAAACTAATAACTCACACTGTATTTATTAAATTTCAAAATTTTCAATTCATTGTTGTGGTAACCACTAATGTACGCACGAGTCCATTTTTCGAGATTCTGCTCATGAAAAGTGTATCCTTCAAACTTATCGAAGCTGGGGAAGAAATTTTATTTTATTGCCATCTTAAGTATATTTCCCAAAATAAAGGAAGGATTTCTAATTGGCTCTAGTAAGAAAAAATTAAGTTTATTCGAGAAATTCAAGAAATTTTCAGCTGCTATTCAAACTGATTGATATTAATGGGCTAGGTTTTAAAGATTCATAGTGTCGCACGTACTACACATTTCTTAGCCAAGCTCGTCGGCGCATTTATAAAACTTATTTAATCAGATATTTGATGTGAAAGGTCATCAGCTCCTAGTCTAGGCAAATTAATTTCTCTGAGGGAAGCTGACAGATGTAGAGAAAGAATTGGGGACACGCCACTGCTGTGGGGCTTGTTCTAGCAGCATTGTGCTTCTACAAAGGTCCAGATATGAAATAAAAGTATCTTAGTGTTTTAATAATCAGCTGACATATCCCTCGGGGCTTGCTTACAACAATATTAACAGAGGCTGTGTACACAGGTTTAGAACGGTTTCAAAATAATAGAATTACTGTTTCAAGTAACAATACTCATTTTTAAAACGTTCAATATCAGGGGTGGATCGACTAAAATCATCTTCGACATGATTTTAGTCAATCGCGAGCCATAATTTCATAAATATATGGACTATGCAAGTGACGATAAGCTGCTCATTTTCCACAAAAAATGAGAACCAGTCGATCGCCGAATAAAAAATCATAGAAAAGTCGATCGCCAACTAAAAATCGTTGGTCAGCCCTGTTCTATATGATGCCTATTTGTTTAGACTATCATTCTGCATCTTGATTTCTATGTTTTATAAAAAAAAATTAGGAGTGGTGTTTTCCACGGTCCATTCATTATTTTAGATCAGCGTTTAAAAAGTGCCAAAGCACAGTGATCCATTTATGACACTTCAGGGGATTTTGAAGCAATTTGAACAAAATCGATAGCTTTAATACCTGTGTCTCATCGAATTTTTTCCAGCAATTTAGTAGTAGATTTTGATGCAAGGCCATCAGCTTTATCCTGAAGTTCTACTCTTTTAAGACTGTCTGGATAAAAGGATGGTATTTCTTCTTTAAATATGAAAATTAAAACAATCTTGATAATAATGTTAAATTGATTTTGACATTTGTTTTGGCTCTTTAACGTCTAAACTTTAATTTCTCGAGGTACGAAAAGCCAACATTAATCATGAATCATTTCCTGAAACTTTCGTTTGATTCATGGAACCTAGTTTTTGGGTCTTTTGATTCTCTCTAGCGATAGTAAATCGCTCTTCTTTTGTTACAATCTTTTAAATAGATCCATACTTCATCAACCGGGCCCATAGGCGTAGCTTGCTTCTAAATTTTTTTTTATTTTTTTTTTTTGGGGGGGGGGGGGCGCACGAATTGAAATGTTAAAGCTCTCCGCAGCGCACTGACTGTCGGACGTCCTTAAAATATGAAATATTATGATTTTTTAAAAATTGAATAACAATAAAATTGATGTTTGAGTAGTATTCAAAAGTTATACAATGAGAAAATAAATATAATATAAATAAAAGGAGAAAAAAATAGCATCGAATTTTTGTTATGGATCATATCATTGTTAAAAACTATGTTAAGGCTAAAGACCTAATCGGAATCTTCAGTTTCACAGTTTGAAAAAGCGGGAAAAACCAACTTTCTTATAAGTTTACTACAATTTTCCGATTTTAACTGAACTTCAATTAACGTTTTAATTTATTTGAAGTTAAGTTGGGGGGGGGGGGCACGTGAATTTGAAGAATTTTGTGTCCTGGACTCCCGTAAAACTGCAGTAAAATTGTTTAATTATCCACTGATATCCATGATAATCCACTGAGGAATATTATTATTTTTCGCCATTTTGAAACCAGAATTTTAGCCTACAACCAGCTCAAACAACGTCAAAGGGTTGACAGAGTCAATAGTTTTGCCAAGGCCAGTAAGGGCTTTATTAAGCTAAGTGTCCACTTGAGAGAAAATCTCGAGAGAAAGTCTCGAGATTAATCTCAGGGGGTTGTCCATTTGAGATCACTTACGCTCTCGAGACAGGTTCGTGAGACTCGATGGTCACTGCAGTCTCGAGAGCGGGAACATTTCGTGTCGACTTGAGAGTGAACTCGCAGTCAGTTCTGTGATTTGATCGCAGTTTGTTTGTTTTTCTTCTTTCAAAATGGATTCGCGTCAGGCCCTTGCTTTTGTAATTGCCTATAAAATTGCGAAAAAGCGGAAAGTGAAAAAAAGGAGTGTTGGGTGAGAAAATGAGTGGATAGAAGAAATGAATTAATTATTTTTTGTTAAATAAAATAATTAATTAAATAATTGAATAATTCTGTTTATTTAACAAAACATTACATTACAATGCAATACAATACAAAATTTGTAATAATACTTACGGCATATTTATCATGAGAAAGATTAATTTTTTCTCGACTTTTTTTTTCCACTTCAACAGTTTTGAATTTTATATCGTTTTAAAGAAGAAATTTAGATCTACAAAATAAAAAAAATCCCATCTCAATACGACCAGTATTACCGAAGTTATAGCGTATTGAACAATCTTTCGTACGGCTTATTAAATAATTTTTTGGTCGATTCCATAGGTTGATTATTTAGGAAATATTAAACCAATTCATTAAGAGTGAAAAACATTGAATTAAATTTATAAATATATTCACAACGTTTGACGTAGATTTTGTTGGTGTGAAGCTAGGCACAATGAACTTTAATGCAGAGAAAAACTTCCATTTACTATCGTATCTGTCATCTGCACCATCACCACTCTTCAGTCTTTTCATTTTTTGCATTTCGTGTGATACCTAAAAAGTTAAGAGTGACAGTAAATTTAATTAATCAGTTAAGTGGCAGCGAATTTGGGTTAGTTCAATTTGATAAATATACATACCTGGTTACGTAAGTTATGAATCTTCCGCTGTACTTCATTCCCATCACAATTTTTAAATTTTCTTGCAAATTCTTCGAACACGCTCATTTTTTTCCCCGATTCCTGTAAAATTTATGTGTAACATTCCATAAAAACTCCTCTTCCTCATACAGATGGATTAACTCAAACACTTCATCGTCTGTCCACTCTCTTTTATCGGGTAAAACCTTCTTTTCACCCATTTTTAAAGAACATGTAAAGAATAATATTATTTGCAGATTTATTGCGAAATAAAAAATGAATAAATAAAAGCGCGGGAAATCAAGTTCCTGTTCACGTAGGAGTCCGATAGCGGAAGCGTTAAAGTATTGAAATATATTTGACCAATGAAAAACCTCCAAACGATTAGCAACGAAATTTGTAACGCCTCCCATAGTCTCAGCTCTGACAAAAATCTTCAAACAACGACAGAAGACTGGAGACTAAGTCTCGAGAGCAGAAATGAGCATGTCCACTTGTGACAGCTGCAATCTCTGATACTTGCACCTGCTTGTCGCCGAGACTGTTCTCAGGCCCCTATCCATTTGTGAGTCTAGTGTCGAGACTACTCTCGAGACTGTTTTGTCACAAGTGGACACTTAGCTTTATACAGAGCAACTCGAGTGGCGAACGCGCGCCACAGCTTCAGACGCCCAGACAAGCCACTCTAAGCGATACATGCAATCATACGGAGCCTCCAAGAGTCACAGCTGTGGCTACAGGTCGCGACTGTCGCCTGAGCGGGCCACTCCAGTCGCCTACACTCGCTTCTTGTGGTTTGCATGTGGCTTTGGTAGCGAACCATTGTTTGCTAAGGAGCTTATTATACTGAGCCACTGCACAGCGCCACCGTCCCCGTTACTAGCCTTGGAAAGACTTTTGACTCGGTCAACTCTTTTACGTTGTTTGAGCTGGTTCTAGGCTAAAATTCTGGTTTCAAAATGACGATAATAATATTCTTCCGTGGATTATCATGGTTCTTGACAATCTCAATGTAGAAGTTTTTATCAGTTACGTTGAGTTTGAACCAGCAATTTGGGACTCTTCGAAACCTGAATATTCCAACAAACAATATCTTTATGACTGTATGTAGTGACTGACAGATAGTAGAAACTGATATTGAAAAAAAGGATTGATAATCAAGGGTTTACTATAACTGAATTGAAGATAAATCATGTTTTTTTAACCGAGAAATTTTTCGAACCAAAATGGTAGTTTGTCAATTAAGATTCTTTCTGCGATTCTTTAGAAAAAATCGAAACATATATATTTTTATAAGTTGAATTATAGAAACCGCGAAAAATGAGGGATTTCTTTAAAAACCCGTAACATTTAGAAAAGTGTTGCTATGAGAAATAAAAATGGTGGCCCTGGGCGGTTACCCAGTTTGTCCACCCCTAAGCACGGCCCTGGCTCTCCTCTAACAAAAGTGTGATAATGGCTAAATCTTTAACTGAAAAATGAAACCGCGCCATGACGTTACAAATCTTTCACAACTAATGAAACACGTTCCCGCCACTATCTACTCCCGTCTCTGTATAAACACATGCATCCGGCGCCTGGGCTCGGCTCATTCCCGTTACGTTCCCTTTACGTGCCTGTATAAATCAACCCTTATGTGTCGCGTGCCGAAGGATTTTGTAATCAACCTCGGATTGTAATACAATTTAAACATCATCCCTGGCGTATATACAGAGGATGTTCACACATTTTTTAGACGATGTATATTATATTCACAAAACAAAATTACATAAAATTCTTGTGTTTTAAATGTTCTATTTGACATCACTTATTCTGAACTATCTTTCGATACCGCAATTTCCAGGATAATAATGCCTTTTGAAGTGTCAGAAGAGGTATTCTATCCCATTCCTCCTGAACAGCTTTCCAGAGTCCTGTAAGGGTTTTGGGACGAAGTTTGGATAATGCAGATTTTAAAAGTCCGAAAGCACAAAAATCCATAGGTGATACATCGGGAGATTTAGTAGGCATATCAGTGAAGAGTATGGCCTTGATACCAGTCTTTTGTTCCATTTCTTTTAGGAAATTTACAGTAGATTTTGATGTGTGACTGCTAGCTTTGTCCTGATGGAGTCTCACAGATTGATGGCACTGTGGGTAAAGCGATGGTATTTCATTCAGAAAAATTGGCGATAAAATATGTTCCTGATAGTATTTGGAGTTAATCTTGACATTTTTTTCCACTCTCTTTATTTTTAATTTGCCATTATAAGAAAAACCAGCAACAATCATGAATCCCTTAGAAAAACTTTCTTTCGATTCTTTGAACCATGTACTTAAATTTTTTTCTCCCCTTTCATGATAATAAACGGCTCTTTTTTTGTTGCAATCATTTAAATACATCCATGATTCATCTATTGTGACAATTGATTTCCATTTTTCTTTGGATAAGTGTTTCTCATATAGAATTCTGCAGTGTGTCCTGCGTTCAGGGATATGATTTGGAAGAAGACGATGCACATTGCGTTTTTTCGCTTTCTTAAGATTTAAATCAGCGTTTATCATTTTGTTTACAGTGGACACCGAGCATTTTAATGATTTGGCAACTGTCCTTTGACTAGGGGGATTTTCTTTTAACATTAAACAACGTACCTTTCCAATAGTCGAAGATGTCCGTTTTTTCCTTGGATACTTGTTTGGAATTTTTGTCCCACTTGAGGCTCTAATTTGACGATTTATTCCTTTCTTGTTGACGATATTACCTATCGACGCTTTAGATATCATAAAACCATGACTCTCACATCGTTTTTGGATAACGGAGTATGCATATTTCTCTTCGGAAAGAGCATAAATGTAGCCTTCGAACCACTGCTTTGTTAAAAACGCCATTTTGAATAAAAACAAAACTTTCAATCCGCAGACGATAATTTTGACTTTTAAAAGCATAGTACAATTGCAATTATTTTTTTTTGCAGCAAACGATTTTTTATTACCGCTTACCAAAATCGTCTAAAAAATGTGCGAACAGCCTCTGTACTAGAATTAAACGCCAAAGTCTTCATTAAAACAGTTATTTTACTGAAGGAATATGTTTATGGTTAGATAGAGTATTATTTTCGGCCACGGGTATTCAACCTTTTAAGATCGAGGGCACAACAATAAGATATTGTGCTTACGCAGACCACCCGTTAGCTGAATGAATTGCTGCGAACTTGTTCAGTAGCAATTCATTCACAAACAAAAAAAAAAGCTCTACCATATAACAATATCGCAAGTGAAGTTGTTAATAAAGGGCTCACACTGCAGAATTAATGCATCTTAATGCAATCTTAGGGAAATTATTTGCCTAAAGCTACATGAGCAGGTGTAAACATGTTTTTCCGGGTGAAACGACTTTTAAATTTTATGTTCATACACTATCTGGCCAAAAGAATCCGGACACCTCCTAAAGAAGTGGATTTGGCAGGTGACGTAATTTGATGGTTAACCGAAAGCTATAAAAGTGTTGGTAGTGGTTTGTCAGGCCATATTTGTGCGTTTGTGAGACAATGAGTAAGTCAAAGGAGCTTAGTGACTTTGATTGTGGCATTGTAGTGGGATGCTACCTTCGTGGGAAATCAGTTCGTTAAATTTCGGACATTCCACAGAAGCCAAAATCCACTGTGAGTGATGTAATTGTGAAGTGGAAACGTCGAGGTAGTGAAACTGCAGAAAAACGAAACGGCAGGCTGAAAAAAATGAGTGAACGCAGCCGTAGAACTCTGAAAAGGGTAGTGAAACAAAATCGCAAGTCCTCGTTGATTGAAATCACTCAGGAGTTCCAAAGTTCATCAGGCGTTAGTGCTAGCAGCAGGACTGTTCATCGAGAGTTAAAAAAAACCTGGGATTCCATGGTCGTTCAGCCGCTCACAAGCCGAACATCACTCACCAGAATGCGAAGCGTCTATTGCAATGGTACAAAGCTCACCGTCATTGGACTGTGGACATGTGGAAAAATGTTCTTTGGAGTGATGAATCTCTCTTTACAATCTGGCAGTCCGATGGACGCGTCTGGGATTGGCGGATGCCCGGCGAGCGCTTCTTACGTGACTGCATTGTGCCGACTGTTAAGTTTGGTGGTGGCAGCATCAGGGTGTGGGGGTGTTTTTCATGGTTTGGCCTGAGGTCCTTAGGTTGGAAACATGAACTCTGAGATGTATGTGGACATTCTGTACAATGCTGCTCTCCTAACTCTATGGGAATATTTCGGGGAAGGCCCATTTCTCTTCCAGCAGGATAACTGCTCCATTCACACATCGAGACTTGAGCAGGCATGGTTTGACGAAATGGGTGTTCAAAAACTGGACTGGCATTCTCAGAGCCCGATCTAAATCCTATTGAACACCTTTGGGACGAATTAGAACGCAGATTACGTAGCCAGCCAATCCTCACTGCTAGCACTCACTTTAGCTGTGATGGACGCCTAGAAGTCAATTCCTATGGACACCTATCAAAAACTGGTAGAAAGTCTCCCGAGACGTGTGCAGGCTGTCATCGATGCAAAAGGAGGACCAACATCATATTAATATATGCCTCAGGACTCTCCGCCACAGGGTGTCCGGATACTTTTGGCCAGATAGTGTAGTTTAACTTCGCTGTTCAATCATGCTTTGGTATTTCTTTTATTTATTCTTGTTCCTCAAAAATGAACTAAGTCATATGAATAGTTTAGAGTCTCTCTCAGTTTACTCTTGTTAGCGCGGCAGATTGTGAAACCGTGGCGTGACACATTACAGCATTTCTCACACATAATAGACGAGTAAAATTGTTAGTTAACATAGAAGTAATTGTAATATAATTTCTGGCAATGTATTCTTATGGAAAAATGCCTGAAAAAAAACTATGGTGGAAAGTCTACCACTCCCTGGAGTTGCGTAGGCCTAATATGGGGGATTCATCAAAATGGCCGCCGTACATTTTTAGGTTTATAGCCATACGTCCTAAAGTATTACAAGTAGCTTAAATATGTAAATTAGTAAAATTTAAAGAATTAAATTGCGCAATTTTCAGTATGTAAAAAGTATTTTTAGTAACACTTTAATAGTTCCTAAGCAATTGTAATCATTTATTGCCATTTGGAGAAATTTCGTTTTATGGACTTTAAGTTGGCAGTAATGATTATTTTGTAGCAGCTGACAGTATTGTGTGATATGGTGATGTGTTGTTTCTGATGCCCCTTGACCGATAGTATCTTTCAGTTCAAGGCTACTGGGCAGAGTGGTACGGCACCGGGATATCAAGTGTTGTTAGAAATAACTTGTCTAGGTTCGGTAGTGTTGTTATAATTGAATTTCATGTAAGTGCGTTAAACAAAGTTTTGCATTGTGTCTTTTAATCCACTCTAGTATGATGATAGCTGATAACAATGGACAGCGAAATCTGCATTATTTGGGAAAGAATTATACATGATAGTTGTGAGGTGTCGTCTCTTACTGAAAAATGAGTTGAAGGAATACACAGAACATGTAGGGTGCTTAAAATAGCAGAATGTCATGTTACTGTTGGACAAAAAGTTCATAAAAAATGTAGAGCGCAGTTTATTAATTTGAAGTCTCCATTTAAAAAACAGGAGAATAAACCTAGTTCTTCCCGTTCCGGTGAAACATATTTTGATTTCAAAAACAATTGTTTTTTTGTGTGCAGCTGAATAAAGCTTAACATATAAACAGAGGAAAATAAACAAGTTCGGACGCTAAACTTAAGAACATCAGTGCTAGAAAAGTGCAATGAACATAATGATGAATGGGCAGCTAAAGTCAAAATACGACTGATAAATTTATATGATTTACCTGCTGCAGATGCATGTTATCACAAACAGTATCTAGTAAACTTTCGAAATGGAAAATCAATACCACAACAATTTAGTGACATTCCTAAAGCTCCACCAGGTTGCCCAGAGGATCAAGTACGTTATAAAGCATTTTTAAAAGTTATAATGTACATGAGAGAAAATGAGGAAGAACAATTAACCATTAGAGACTTAACTAATAAAATGAAAGAATTTCATCCTGGAACCTGTGAATATGAACCTGATTCAGTTAAGTTTATGAAACGGAAGCTAACATTATTTTAAGCATGAAATCTTTATTGGCACTGTTACTGGCACTAAGGATATTGTTACCTTCAAAAGTACAGCTTCTTATGTGTTGCAGGATTATCACAAATTATAAACCAATGAAGACACCGAAGAAGATAAAATGAACCTTATTGCGGCTACAGCCAAATTAATACGCAACGAGATTAAATATATTCCTATTGATCCAGACAACTATCCTTCCATTGAGGACATAGGTAATTTAGAATACAATTTAAATTATGTTCCTGAAACATTAAGGTTGTTACTGTCAATCCTCGCCAATAGTAAGACAAATAAGAACAGAAAGATATCTGCTATCGGACAGGTAATTATGCACGCTGCGCGTCCTCGAGGGTTAGTGACACCATTACAGATAGGACTTGGAGTCCAACTTCACGACATCACAAGCTCAAAATGCATAGTCGATTCTGTCACCATATGGGCTTTTATAGTTCATATGCAGAGGTGCAGAAATCTGAACGTTCAGCTGCTGCACAAAGAGGTACAAGTATGCCTTATTTTTCACAATCTTCATCTCCTGAGCGTTTCATTCAATATGCTGCTGACAACATTGACCACAATATAATTACTCTAGTTGGTAGTGGAACTTTCCATGGCATGGATATTATAGCTAGTGTAGTTCCAGATGGGAAATTTTCCACGGTCATCAAGAAACGTAATGTTTCTTTTGAAGAACTGAAAAAGGTGGGGAAAATTCCCATCATAGTTTATCCTTCTCAGGCTAGTGGAATGAGGTTTTTGAAGTAAAAGCATGTCAATGAAATCCAGTATCATGACCCTACGGAAAATCTGGACATATTGTGGAATATGTCACGTCTTTTAAAACTGACGGTATCAGCATGGCAAGGAGTTTGTCAGCTTCTCCACAAAAGTGATCACCCAGGGGTATCATCAGTAGTATTTATGCCAATGATAGACATGGATCCAACAAATGAAACTTGTATCATCTCAACCCTACTGTTTGTTGCTGATCATGCTAAAAAATAAAAACACCTGTTCTGATTTTCGATCAGCCTCTGTTCCATAAGGCTTTGAGTATTATTTGCAATGAACCAGAGACAAGTATTTTGAGGGAAAACTGTCGCAAGATTAGGTGAGCTACATACAATAATCAGCTTCCTTGGAGGCATTGGATTTGTAATAACTGGTACAGGACTGGGTGAAAGGACTGGGCTTAGACTTCGTGCACAGCAAAGGCAACTAAATCCACCAGTCATGTAAAACCAGAATCATTACCTCCAACAACAGATGCAAACTCTTTTCACAGTTTAAGAGTGTGCCATCAAATTTAACAATGGCTGGGCATTGAAATTGATCCACTAGAATGGGGTAGGGAACTAAGCCAAAGAAAGCTAACACCTATAAAGATGTCAAAAGCACCAGCGCCAGACAACTTGATGAAGTTTGTGAAATGCGGTTGTACCACAGTTCAATGTTCTACCTGACAATGCATTTGTAGATGGCAAGGAATATTATGTACAAATGCTTACACCGATTGTCGAGGCATCAGCTGCTGCAATTCTGCATGTGTCAATGTTGATGAGGAGGACTAACTAACTAGACCACTACCGCAATAAAAGAAATCTCTATAATGTGTAACACGTGTAAACATTAATGGAATTGAAATGGCTATGATAAAATCAAATTAATCACTTTTTTATAATAAACGTTGCTAAGATGTAAACTGTTTATTTTTGCTTTCAAAATAGTACATGTTATGTATTTTTATTGAAGGTAGTGTCCATGAGTATGTGTAGTCATAAAAAACATGATTTTAAAATTTTACATTGCATTTACTGTTTCCATGGTAATCATGAAAATAAATCAATGTCCATAAGAATAAAATTGGAACTTTTATGGCCAACGGGGTGGATCCCTAAGAGATGGGATTTTTGAAAGAGGAATAGTCCTTTGTGTAGCCCAGATTATTACCTACTCTCATGTAAATTTTCAGCCCAGTCGTTTCACGAGTTTTTGCGTTCTTGCGGAAAATATGACTACACACAAAACCCTTTTATATATAATAGTATGGATATTATTATTTGAAGATATAAATAGTTTTTAAATAATAATACAGTTTCTATTTAGAATTAACTCTAGTTATGATTAAAAAATAGGTTTCCTTTCAAAATCTAAGATGATATATGCCTCCATGTTGACTTTAACTTTCAACTGTTGGAAAATCCACAATATTGGGCCTACGCAGTCCCGTGGGGTGGTAAACTTTTTACCATTGTCTTTTTCATACATTTGAAGAATCCATCAAGAGAAATTACATTACAATTACTTCTAGGTTCAGCAAATTTTTAAGCTAAAAAAACCCCTATTTTTAAGCTTTAAAACGTCCTATTTTTGACGGTATGTTTAATATACGCTCGGGCAAAGATTATGGCAGCATTAACTCCTTTTTGCACAGAAAGATACTAGAAATGACTGAAAAGTTCTTTAACTAGTAATAGTGACAATTTTTAAAAATACGATGTTAATTTCTCTTTTGAGAACTATACGTGTCTAGTAAAAACAGACGAACAGCGTGTCTTCTGGTACGGAATTTCAATTAGTTCAGTATAAGACGTTAAGTGTCATTTTTATTAGAATGTTATGTGCTCATTTCATACAAAACTTTAACATTTGATATCTGCTGAGCAGATGACTTTAAATGAAAGGGATCTAAATCATATTGTCAAGTTACTGAAGTTGCTAGCGGAGTGATAGGGGCACATTCAAATAATATCGTCCTCCTTGCTACCTTTTTTTTTTTGCGTTTCAACATGCCACCCTCTCGAGCCCCCACTAATATTGCTTGTTTCTTACCGGCACTTCTTTTCCTTACTTTCAAATCTCTTCTTTGTTTTTTCTTTCTTTTCACAATTTTATCACATCTTTGACAGTAACTTGCTTTTATTGAAGCTTTATATACAGTGCTTAAATTTTCAATTTTTGCGATTCTTTTCAAGTCTAAGTTCGTATCACCAAGAGTTTCTTGCATAGAATTTTCTCTACTCTTAGAACTTGTTTTCCCTATGCTGCAGGTCTCATTTTCTGCGATTTCCCGAAAATTTTCTTGGCTCGAGGTGAGTATTTTGTGAATGCTGTAATGGTCTTGCTTCGAGATAAACTTTGTTTGATTGCTTTGATTTTCTGAGCTCCAAGAAGGCATTGTTTGACTCTTGCAACTTTTTTGGCTCGAAGTAAGCATTTTTTGACTCTTACAGCTTTCTTGGCTCGAAGTAAGCATTTTTTGACTACCGAAAGTCTCTTGGCTGGAAGTAAGCATTCTTTGACAACCGAAAGTTTCTTGGCTGGAAGTAAGCATTCTTTGACTACCGACAGTTTCTTGGCTGGAAGTAAGCATTCTTTGACTACCGACAGTTTCTTGGCTGGAAGTAAGCATTCTTTGACTACCGACAGTTTCTTGGCTGGAAGTAAGCATTCTTTGACTACCGACAGTTTCTTGGCTGGAAGTAAGCATTCTTTGACTACCGACAGTTTCTTGGCTGGAAGTAAGCATTCTTTGACTACCGAAAATTTCTGGGCTGGAAGTAAGCATTTTTTGACTTTGAAACATTTCTTGGCTGGAAAAAATCATTCCTTCACACTCTGAATTTTCTGTGCAACAGTTATTAAATTTTTCCTCACTGGAACTTTTGTGACATGAAATTTTCATTGCTTGGTTGACAGAGCTTTCTTGGCCTGAAACAATCAACTTTCGATTGTTGGATATTGCATGGTTGGAACCGTTTTGCTGATTTTCGGAACATATTTGGCTGTCAACATTCATTACTGGACTACTGGGACACCCTAGCCTTAGAATATTTAAAATATCGTAACTGGTATTTTCCTGGATAGATATCGCTTGATGTAAAGAACTTTCATTTCTCATTTTACCTTCAGCTTGAAAAAACTTTCCATTCATTGAGTATTGATTGTTTTCATGTTGAGAATACAAACGAATTTTGTCTATCGTCTGGCTTAAAATATGCGTATTTTGAATGTTTTCAGACATAGAATGTCCATATAATCCTACTTGAAAACTTAATTCATTTTCCTTTTTGAAATTTCTCTGAGGACATGCTATTTTTTTAGCGTTGTGTGCTGCATGAGTTTTTTTCAGTTTATTGTATTTTGATGAAGTAAAATCAACACTCAAAGTTTCAACAGTTTCGGGAAACACAGTTTCTTCATTGCTAACGGTAGAAAGGTTCATAGGAGAATTGTTCTTATTTTGTGAACCAAATGCACTTTCTTGAATAGAATTTTCCACTTTGTCACTAAAAATTTCGTTATCTTTAGCTGAAATATCTGTAGTCAGGAAATTGGGATCTAGACATGAAATTTGAGTGTTGTCACTGGAAGAACTTTCCCAGTCTGATAACTCGAAATAATCACATTTCACAGTTTTAGCCATAATTGATTCTGTATAATCTAAATTCTGCATGTGCCTTCTTTTAATGCTTTTAATTATCTAATGTGCTGCAAGGAATAAAATAAATCAATGTAATAACTATGTATTATAAATAGCTTAGAGATACAGTTACATTCGTATTAATAGCATGGAGGAATTTGTTCATCTTTCTCATTCCATACATCGTCAACATACCACTAACTCAGTGTTTCTGTTCAAATTTAGTTTTTAGAACAGAGAAGGGAGACTCTGATAATGGAAATCAATTATTTGCTGGATCTACATTTAAAAGGCGGGGGGGGGGGGGTGATTTCCATTTCTAATAGAAAGTGCTTCGTATTTATGTTACCAACATCACGAAAACTGCTATAACTACTATCTTTGAACTAGAATTCCGAGCCTTTTCAAAGTTGGGGATTTCAACGGTCGCAGATTTCAGGAGATTTGACCACTTTTTTTTTCTTTCTTTTCCAATGCGCACTTTCTCTAGAGACATTCGCCTTTTGTTATTCACCGCTGGTTTTGCTGTCTACTTTATTATGGGAGCACCCTATAGGTGAGCCAGCGTTGCTCCCTATGAGGGGACGACACGGAAACGACCAAGTCGCATTCAGGATTTGAACCCAATCCCACGACGCTAACCAGTATACAGCTTGAGCGACTTGACCGTCTCGCATTGATTTTGTGGGTTGAAGAATATCAACAGGACATGAAGTAAACTGTGAACTAATAAAGGTTGTCCAGATACACCTCTAAGTTTTATTCGTCCTTAGCGCAGGGACAAGGACTAACCATACTCTATTGATGAACGTTACCGCGACCACAAAGGTATTACATACTGTAGTGGCAGGCGATCTCCAGGCTTGGATTCGTAAATCCATAAAATAATTTTCCACTGCAGTATGTAATACCCAATGTAAAGCTTGGTGGTAGCGGTACAGTTCATGAATGGGGTATGTTATTGGACCGCTGGTCCTTGTCCCTGCACCAAGGACGAATCCCGTTATTGAGTGGATAATCTCTTGTACGAGTATTGGCGGTTAACTCATTCAAATGATGGACGTACCAAATATTAAGGTCAGTGTTTTCTATTCACATGATTCTTTCTGTGGTATGGAATGACAGAGTACACCAGGAAAGAAGATATTTGTAATGTGTTGTTGGTTGGTTGATTCTGGTTTATTGGCGCAAGGTCCAGATAGGACAACTGCGCCAAACACAAGGTAAAACAAGAACCAACACACACACACATATATATATATATATATATATATATATATATATATATATATATATATATATATATATAAACTAAAATATTTAAAGCATGTGTTGCACCAAAACCAATACATTATAAATATAGGCATTAATATGTATATTGTCAATATGCGCTAAGCTGCAATTATTAGACAATACTATATAAGATATAATTAAAACAATAATGATACACCAAGATAAGCTAAAAAAGGATAGTGAAATTCTGAAGCAAAAAGGAAATTTTTGAAACAAAAACGGAAATTGATGTATTTAAAAAGACGTGAGGGGGATTAAGACCCCTCTATCCTGGTTAAAAGATCTTTTTACATAGCTAAAACTTTCCCAGCATTCGTCATACATCAATTAGAAAATTTAAAACTTTTCAAAAAGGTTTGAGACAATAAATAGAAAAAGTTAGACATAAAAGTAGAAGTTATATACTATAATAAAATAAAGTGACATAATGTCATAAGATGATCTCTAAAAACTACCTTACTAAAAACAGTAATTAAAAATATAAGAAAAGGCACTGAAAAAGCCACATTACATTGAAAAATTACACTACCATTAAAGAACACCACACCTTATAAACTATTTTAAATAAAACCATTAAAACTTTAAAATTCAAAACAGCAGACAAAAACACTATACCTCCAAGTCCAAGTGCCCAAGGACATCCACGCGCCCAAAACAACGCCTCAGTATATCTACCAGAAAGCCAGCCGGATACTCCGCCTGTACAGCCAGTTCAATGAAGTTTTTAACTCTTTTATTCATCTCAATCCTAGATTCACACAGTCTATCACAACGAATTATGTAGTTGTTGACTATATTACGTTTAACATTAGAATGTAAAGCTGTATTCCAATTGGATAGACGGTTTATGTTAAAGTCGTATAAATCTCTTTTATCGAATATGCAAAAAGATAGTGTTCCATTTGATCTGGATTAATATATTTTGACAATGATTTATGATGACAATCACACTCATAAACTGTGTTTAAGTTTTTTGAATTTAGATTATAATTAAATATTTTACGACTAATTGGTATATTATAAGAGTATGTAACTTTAGGTTGTATTTTACAAGGTAAGTCAGACATAGAATCCTTAAATATTTTATTTATTGGAATGGAATTAAAGGCATTATTTTTAAATTGTATAACTATGTATTCTGTTTTTAAAGGTTGCATTGCTGCAGAAAGATCTATAACTAATTTTTTAGCTCTAATTTTAAAGGTTTCTAATATTGTAAAATAGTGTTGTAAATATGAAGGTTCGAAGAGGCTTTTATATTTAGGATCTATTACATATTGCCATAGTTTGTTTAACCATCGTTTTTTAATATTGTATATTTTACATTTTATCCAATTAAATTTTACAGAAGTTTCAGACAACAAATCCCTATTTAGTTCTAAAAAAAGGTTTTTATGTTTATGTATGTTAAGTTTGTTACTACCATTACCGCGTCGCTGTCTTCGCTTTAGGGAGAATTTTGGATCTACTTGTATTGAGATGTAGTCTTGAGTGTTTATATAGCCTAAAGTATTTTCGTTTTTCGTTTTACCAAAACATGAAGTATTCAGGCCGAAGGGATAAAGTGTGTTAAATTGCGAGATGTGCATACTCTCCCACCATAAACGAAGTCCATCTTTTGGAACTATGTCCAAAATACTAACTTCGATTGATGTAAAACTGTATGACCTATTGCTATAATTTAATTCTATAATTTATTGCTATAATTTAATTCTAATTGGGGTACACCATATGTGTTAAGTCCATATACGCTCCCTAGCTCGTCATACAATTTTCTTTAACTTATTTTCTATATAAATAAATAAAAAAGTAAAATAAAAATAAAAAAATTAGTTAAAAAATTAGCCAAGTTGATATTGATCCACAACATGTTTAGCAATGGTACTGCTGTAGTGATGTCATGATTACATCCTCGTAAAGTAGTTTTTTTACGTAGAAGACTTACGGAATGGATTGATTGTGGATTGCGCCTATTGAACATGGACTTGATTAGAAGCTAGATTTCTTTCTATTAATTTATCATGAACAAGTACACTGAAAGGTATCAAGCGACTGGCAAAGCGGTTGAATTACATTCACCCGATGCCCGGAGTGTCAATGTTGGGGATTTGAACACTTCGTTAGCCCGTAACCCAGGTTTGATTACTTCTTTTTTTGCTAAAGCTCCTAGTGTGGTAAATACAACATGTGCTAACAAAAAAACCGTAATAGACATTAGTGTTCCTAATTTTAAATTTAATTATTACTCACATTATCGTAATATACGTACTTTCAGGTTCAAAAGATGTACAAATCCACGCTGTAAAACTTGTCCTTTTGCAAACAAAAACCAGTTGGGTACTAATACTAGTAATAAAGTGTTTTGTAAAGTATATAACTGTATCTATTGTTTAAAGTGTAAAGAGTGTAGTCAGGCCTATATAGGTCAAACATCAAATAAACTACACATCAGACTAAATTTGCATAGAAGCAACATTAATAATAAAAAGGATCCTTCTTTCGAGATGTTACACTTCAGGTCACACAGTTTTACATCAATCGAAGTTAGTATTTTGGACATAGTTCCAAAAGATGGACTTCGTTTATGGTGGGAGAGTATGCACATCTCGCAATTTAACACACTTTATCCCTTCGGCCTGAATACTTCATGTTTTGGTAAAACGAAAAACGAAAATACTTTAGGCTATATAAACACTCAAGACTACATCTCAATACAAGTAGATCCAAAATTCTCCCTAAAGCGAAGACAGCGACGCGGTAATGGTAGTAACAAACTTAACATACATAAACATAAAAACCTTTTTTTAGAACTAAATAGGGATTTGTTGTCTGAAACTTCTGTAAAATTTAATTGGATAAAATGTAAAATATACAATATTAAAAAACGATGGTTAAACAAACTATGGCAATATGTAATAGATCCTAAATATAAAAGCCTCTTCGAACCTTCATATTTACAACACTATTTTACAATATTAGAAACCTTTAAAATTAGAGCTAAAAAATTAGTTATAGATCTTTCTGCAGCAATGCAACCTTTTAAACAGAATACATAGTTATACAATTTAAAAATAATGCCTTTAATTCCATTCCAATAAATAAAATATTTAAGGATTCTATGTCTGACTTACCTTGTAAAATACAACCTAAAGTTACATACTCTTATAATATACCAATTAGTCGTAAAATATTTAATTATAATCTAAATTCAAAAAACTTAAACACAGTTTATGAGTGTGATTGTCATCATAAATCAATGTCAAAATATATTAATCCAGATCATAACCATGTCATAACGGGTAATGTCCAGATAGTATCGAACAAGAACCTACGTGATGCAATACAAATGGGTACTAAGTTTAGATATAATTGTTTTAAAGACATAGAAATAACCTTCAATAAGAACCTCACAACCTTCATTGAAAAAAATGCTTTAAAATATAATTTGCCTTTGGAGGCATTTACAAAATGGAAACAAAAAACTTCATTTACTTTTCTAAAAAGTTATGAATTGGCCTTAAAGGGTTCTAGAACAAATTTCAATAGTCCAAGTATGACCTCTATAAAGGGACTACAAAATAAACTGGTAATTAGTTATGTAGACAAGGTGGCTTCTAATTATTCATTTATTTGCAAATATTATTATATTCAAATTGTAAAAAAAATTTTTATTCAAATAATACACTTTACGAACCATATGCATTTGATGAGTTGTCTCTGAAACGACGTTTAGTTAAACTGCATAAAAAAATTAATATAAATCTTTATTCCTTCTCCTTTCCCTACCTTGTTGCAATTCCCAAATTCCACAAAAAACCTATTACCTTTCGACCAGTAACTGTTGGTTTCGGTACCTACATAACTTATGCTAATAAATTGATAATACCAGTTTTAAAAAATCTTTTCATTAAAATAAAAAAATTTGGATCCAATATAATCACTAATAGCTTACAATTAATATCAAAAATCAAAAATTTAAACGATATAGAACTAATAGAATCTTATGACGTAGTAGACCTATTCAATAATATAGACACTACTTTTCTTTTTTCAATTCTAATTGAGTTTTTTCACAGGTTTGATTTACAAGAATATATTACTTTTACTCTTTTTAAAAATACACTTCGTATCATATTGTTTGAAAATTATTTATTTAATGGTACAACATATTACATTCAGACATTTGGACTGCCAATGGGAGGTGGATCATCGTCCTATTTGGCAGATTTATATTTATATTATTTTGAATCTAAATCATCACTTTTACAAAATATAGCTTTCTTTAGATACGTAGACGACATTTTCATTGCTCACGAGGTTAACTGTAACTTTGTTCCTACTTTTTATCCAGCTAATATAAAACTAACTAAGACCGAACAAAACTCCAAAAATGAAATCAACTTTTTGGATGTAACCATCACTTTGTCAAATGGAACACTATCTTTTTGCATATTCGATAAAAGAGATTTATACGACTTTAACATAAACCGTCTATCCAATTGGAATACAGCTTTACATTCTAATGTTAAACGTAATATAGTCAACAACTACATAATTCGTTGTGATAGACTGTGTGAATCTAGGATTGAGATGAATAAAAGAGTTAAAAACTTCATTGAACTGGCTGTACAGGCGGAGTATCCGGCTGGCTTTCTGGTAGATATACTGAGGCGTTGTTTTGGGCGCGTGGATGTCCTTGGGCACTTGGACTTGGAGGTATAGTGTTTTTGTCTGCTGTTTTGAATTTTAAAGTTTTAATGGTTTTATTTAAAATAGTTTATAAGGTGTGGTGTTTTTTAATGGTAGTGTAATTTTTCAATGTAATGTGGCTTTTTCAGTGCCTTTTCTTATATTTTTAATTACTGTTTTTAGTAAGGTAGTTTTTAGAGATCATCTTATGACATTATGTCACTTTATTTTATTATAGTATATAACTTCTACTTTTATGTCTAACTTTTTCTATTTATTGTCTCAAACCTTTTTGAAAAGTTTTAAATTTTCTAATTGATGTATGACGAATGCTGGGAAAGTTTTAGCTATGTAAAAAGATCTTTTAACCAGGATAGAGGGGTCTTAATCCCCCTCACGTCTTTTTAAATACATCAATTTCCGTTTTTGTTTCAAAAATTTCCTTTTTGCTTCAGAATTTCACTATCCTTTTTTAGCTTATCTTGGTGTATCATTATCGTTTTAATTATATCTTATATATATATATATATATATATATATATATAAGTTATTGCTAGGCCAAAAACCATAAAATCGATTATATATATATGAAGAAAAGTGAAAAAAACAACAACCAAAGTACAGAATGATATTAGTAATGGGAAATGTGTTCTTCGTGTATCATAGAAATTCTGAAAACTTCGCATGGAGTTAAGTACATTTTGTTCGCAGGTCTATTCCATCTCATTCAACAGAAAAGAAAAATGAAGGCAATACATTTTTCCTACCATGTTTGCCTATATTTTATCATCTCTGATTTTTGAATTTCGTAATGCGTTCAGAACGATCTTCGTAGTTAGGGGTTATAATTTCCTCAACTATTTTCAAAGTCAAACTATTTTTCGACAGTGGAATTCCTACTTTCTCATTTAATAAATCAACAAGTTTTCCTGAAACTAACATTATTAAACACAATTCCCGTTATGATATAAGACTGGAAAAAATAATTGGAAACATCCGTGATCAAACTAAAATTTAAAATACAAATAATAGCATATCCCTGGTTTCTTAACAATTTTATATAACTACTTTTATCTGCCTTATATCTTCAACGCAGAATGAAACATTATCCATGGATAATAATTTTCATTTGAGATTATTTGTTTCATGTACTGTTATCATACTTCAATTAAATATCTTAATATAAACTATGTTCGAATTTTTAACAAGAGTGCCTAACAGCTACTGGGTAGAAAAAGGCTGAAAACTCTGGACCCAAATTAATGTTTTACCTAAACAATTTTATCTACTTTCTGAGGTTTGGCGATGAAAGAATAACCTCTTTTATTGGTTGTGTCAACTGTACTGTCCGATTCAGGGTTGTAAATGAGATAGCACATTCTACACTAAATGACATTTATTTTCTATGCTGCGGACTTAACAAAACGGACAATAAATCTTATTCTGGGATTCGAAAAGTGGAGCTCCATAGCTCATCCCAGTCTCGCTTATCGCTTACTCCGTTCTACCCAAACTAAAGTACAGTGATTTCCGCTTATAAGAATCACGTTTGTTATTACTGTTTTTGATTCTTATAAGCGGTTGATTCTTATAGCCGAAATTTAGGTTTTTGGACAGGCATACACACACCTTTATATACATATATTAGATAATTTACCATAAAATACTCTTTAATTTACGTTATCTTTTATTAAAATTATTTTTTATAATTTTAAAAATACAACTTAATTTCTAGGCCTATAAGCAGATACACATGAGTATAGTAAGAGAAGAAAAAAATCCAATATTTGTTACCACATACATGCTTAACAGTTTTAACATTTCAACTACAGGAAGGGAGCAAGAAAAAGTTTTCTATGGTAGTTTGACGTAATGAAGTTTACAGGAGGCTGTTTATACCTCTTTCAATAATAATAGTCTCAGACGAAGATTCACCTTCTAGCTTACATTTCGCGGTTTGATAACGTGCTGAATACAACTAATGTCACGTTTGCCTAAGTGATAGTGGACACTTCGCCGAAGATTTATGTGTTTCAGGGTCCAGGAAGCCGCAACCAGGATGTGGAAGGTGGGGAAAAAAAGAGTCCCTATTTTTGTTTGTCAGTGGAGAAAAGTGAAATCAGACCCGGACGGGTAAGGAATGCCCCCGGGTCAAGCTAATAGGACAATGGTGTGCTAAAGCGTTTAAGTGGAAACTATTATGTTATGTCTAATAAAGAAAGGTATGCATTTTACGACTATATTCCATCCCATCTTATCAATCTTCCTTTAAAAGAAAAAAGGAAGAACTTCGTGCCTTTTGAGGGTTTAAGTGGCCTTTTTTTGAAAAATGAAAGGAAAGCGAAGAGTGTAAACTGATTCTTAAAACCGGTGGATTGATTCTTTAAAGCGAAAATTTTAACATGGAAATAATACATTTGTTTTTGTTTTCGCGATATTGATTCTTATAAACGGTTAATTCTTATAACCACTGATCAATATAAGCTGTGGTTACTGAACTTACATAGGGAGGGGGTGCGTTGCAGCGCCATCTGAAGAACATAAATTTGAAGTTGCAACATTGGTTGGCCGGTTTAAGTTGATTTCTGTTTTATTTGCTCCAATACGAACATGTTTTCCACACAGAAAGCGGTCTGCGATACCTGTGTGTGACCGGCCCAGTCTGGTCGCTTTCTTCTAGAGATTTTTAAGAGCTATAGAAGCAGATTCTATTGTAAACGCAGCTTGCTGTTTGCGCAGTCACGTTATATGAAAGAATAACAACAGAGAATGGACAGCCACAGAAAGAGTACGGGCCATTTGTGGAAACTGGATTAACCAATCGAAGGTGGGCCAATGCAGCGAAAGTTTTGCTGACAGAAACAACGCAACCAAAAATTAACTGGAATTTCATTTTCATTTTTTATTAATTACAATAAAACGATACTTGTTTAAAACATTTTTATGACGTTCGTGTGAAATGTCAAACAAATACGTATATTTACGCACAGTTTCTCTAAAAATTTCCGTTTGATCACTCATTTTAAGTGAAGGCGGTCACGCGAGAAATCTGTCAAATTGTACGTCCGCGGCAAAAGATGGCAGGAGACGGTAGATCGCGTTCTGTCTGACAGAGATGAGGCCGCTCACGTCTATGGTTACATTGATTTCAACGGAAATATTGGCGAAACATGATCTCTTTACGCGAGTCGTTCGTCCTGTAAAAGATGGATCGCGAGTATGAGGACGCGACAGACCTCTTTCTGTGGGAACTAAAGAAACTCAAATTGCACTACACTTAAATTACAGACATCTCAGAACTATTTATAGACTACGTATCAGAAGTCAAATGGAATCTGTTTGGAATCAACAAATCACTTTTCATACAAGTTTTAACTCAACTTCAAATATTAATATTTTTGTTATTATACGAATATTCAAAGTAAGAAAGAGCTCATAACCGGTATGTAAATAAAGTTTGAAATTATTCCTCAAACTTTAAGAGTTAACTTAGGCGTATACATTCATTACAGACATCTCCCTCTTGCATCACAAGAGGCACACAAATCAGGACACAGTCATCGCAAATACTTCACATACAGTCCTTTATGACCAAAGGATTTTATGACTCAACAACATTTAGCAGTTTTGTACTTCACATTATATTAACTAACGAATGTAGCCTATTTTGGAGAACTAGTTTGCAGTATGATAGTGTTGCGCTCAGCAGAAAGTCTACGCACTTGTTGTTCTTCCTGTTGATTACTTTCAACATTAGTCATAAAGGTGTGGTCCAAACGCAGCAACCAAATCACATAGGCTAACTTTTCATCATCATACTGTATACCAAAAACTTCACTTAGAAGTGTGATGCGTGCTCTTTTGCCCAACTTTCAATATTAACGAAGTAAAAAAATGATTTAAAGTATTACTGTTATCTGATGTCAATTTCGGTAATAACAACAAGCAGATTGAAATAACGACAGTGTTCCCGTCTGATGACTATGGAAGGAAAACTGGGTTTCTTATACACTCTTAGACAAAAAAAAACGACGCATCAAGAAGGGGTAATGTAAATTGGACACAAATTGATATGTATACAGGTTTCGATGGAAAGTGCAAAATTTTAAAGTTTGGCGGCAAATGAATGAACATGTGACGCTGCAGCGCATCTTAATTGCGCAGCTGACAGGATATTAATGAGAAGAAATTTCGATTTCAGGTCATAAATTCTTTCCGATTTTCACTCCGTGTAATGAGGTAGACAGTAACTATACCTCGCATACAGGTGCGCCAACAATATGCGCAGATGTCACCATTTGTGAGAGGACGTGTAGTTGGGATCAAAACCAGTTGGTATACTCGGCGAATCGCTCGACATTTGGATAGGAGCGATGCCACTATTAGAAGATGTTGGCAGGAATGGGTGAACCATGGCCGAACACAGCGTGAAGAAGGAAGCGGTCGGCCTAGAAAAGCGACAGAACGCGAGGACCAGAACAATCGTTAGAGCGGCCCTCACAACCCCAGATTCATCATTATCGTCGATTGTTCGTCCAACTGGTGCTTCAGTGACCGCAAGGAACATTCATAGGCGGCTCAGAGAAAGAGGGCTGAGTTCACGGCGCCCCTTGCGCCGACGACCATTGACCTCTATACACCGACAAGCCCGTTTGTAGTGGTGTCTGGTACATTCGACGTGGAATGTCAGTGACTGGAGTAGAATTGTCTTCAGTGATGAGTCCCGCTTCGAAATGAGCCCCGATGACAAGCGAATACGTGTCTTGAGACGCCCCGGACAGCGGTGGGATACCAACCTGACTGTCTTCCGCCATACGGGCCAACAACCAGGAGTGATGGTCTGGGGGTGCAATTTTATTTCATAGCAGGACCCCTTTGGTTGACATCCGTGGCACCCTTACAGCACAGCGGTACGTCGACGATATTCTATGCCCCGTTGTGTTGCCCTTCATATCACGCCATCCTGGGCTTACATTTCAGCAAGATAATGCCCGGCCGCACACGGAGATAGTTTCTATTGCTTGTCTTCGTGCTTGCCCAACGCTACCTTGGCCAGCAAGGTCGCCGGATCTCTTCCCCATTGAGCACGTTTGGAATATTATGGACAGGGCCTTCCAACCAGCTCGGGATTTTGACGATCTAACGAGCCAAGTGGACAGAATTTGGCACGATATCCCGCAGGAGGACATCCGTCACCTCTATCAATCAGGGCCAAGCCGAATAACTGCTTGCATAAAAAGCCAGGAGGTTGACCAACGCGTTATTGACCTTTTCCTTGTGTGAAGCTCTTTCTCTTGAATAAATCATTCATTTTTTTCTCAAATTGTAATCATTTGTTTTTCTGTACATGTTCATCACATCTAGCGATTTTCGTCCCATTCGGATAACACCTTCTTGGTACGTCGTTTTTTTTCTTCTTTCTTTTTTTTTTGTCTAAGAGTGTATAAATGGCAGTATCTGCAAGTGTTTCGAGTCGTGACTTCACTTTTTAATAGTCAAGCTACCTCCGACCTCCCGCCATTTCTACATATAAAGGAATTTTGAATTAGATCAAGAAAATTCGTCAAAAATAGAGAGTAATTTTAACAGGATATTTAACTAACCTGCCGTAGCAATCTGTTACAATAATAAATTGCTCAATATGTATGAATACCGCAAAAGCTTTTACTACTTTTTAAATGACCACTGCAGTAAATCTTAAGTCACCTCCTTCCATTTATCAAAGATCAGTATTGCAATTTTTAGCAGAACAATGCAGTGTATCCATATCGGAAGAAACAGCTGATTATAATCTATGATATCTTAAGGCAGTGGTTCCCAACCTTTTTCAGCTGGCGACCCATCTTTCCTTATCGGATTACCTCCACGGTCCATCGGTCCATGGTGGGGTAAAAAACCTTATTTGTATAGTATCCCTTCCTTATGTATATATAATTTACCATCAAATATTGCACATATATATATATATATATATATATATATATATATATATATATATATATAGGAAGAAGGCAGACCGTACAAGAAGATTGCGGAATAGCTACTAGATGTCGCTGAGGTTTGTGCGGCAAGGTAAAACATGCGAGAAGGGAAAAACGGGAGAGCTGTCGTAGGGAGAGACGAGCGAGGTAATCTCCGAGAGACTGCCTGGAACTGAATGATTTGTATTGTATGGTGAAGAGAACGCACCTTTTATTTCTTAATGTCCCTATAACTGTGTTGTAAATGTCCCCGTGTAAGTGTTATGCCCAAAAAAAAACATTAAACAATATTCGTTTCTGCAAGAGTTTTGCATATCATTCCCCTAGACATCTTGACATCCTGTAAACTTGGGGGATCGCCCCGGATGGACTTTAGGACAATTTAAATAGTGACAGTGTTAATAGTGACAGTCCTTGGATTTATTGTGATATACTCTATTGGATATACGGTGAATTCAACTACTGATGCGATAGATGCAAGAGTCCTGCGAGAAAAGGTAGGATATCTTCTTTTTATAACTCTATTGATGAGAAAAAGATTTATGAACAATGTCTCCTACTGTTAATTATAACAAGAATACGCGCAAAGAGGACATAGCAAATGTTCTTACTGAGATTGGGGAGCAGGGCACTGCAAAAGAAACGATTATAGAGTTAAAAATAAACTTGAGAAATCTAAAGCATTCCAGGATGACCCGGAATTTGTGATGAATCTTCTTAACAGGTTCATTGAGGATCGGCAGCCAAAAGTCGAGCTTGAACTGCAGCCAACCAACTCAAAACTAGAATTAGAAAAATTAACGCTCCAACGTATAGAACCAGAGGTAGAACTTTGCAAATCGAAAGCAGAAGTAGCTCAAGATGTATCAAATCCTGAAGTTTGTGATCTTGAAAATTTGATTAAGAGTGTAAAAACTCTAACAATACAGTTGCCGACAAAAGCGGAAAATTTTAGCCTTTTTTTCCAATCATTGGAACGAGCGTTTAAAGTTAAGGATGTCCCAGAGAAATTGAAATCCGAAATTCTTATAAATATTCTCGGAGAGAAGGCCCATAGCATTTTACTATACGTTAAAGATGATGAAATAAATAACTATGAGTTAGTTAAATCTTTAATCATGAAAGAATTCCAACCCACGGCTCAAGAGTGTCTACTTAATTTTATAAGAGCTAGGAGGCAGGTGAATGAGACGCATGTTCAGTTTGCAACACGCTTAAGTGCAATGTTCCAATATTATCTCAAAATCCGTAATGTTTCTGATTTTAAAAAACTTTTTGACCTAATGGTGAGAGATAAATTTTTAGACACACTAGATCTAGAAGCAGCTTCTCACATTAAAATCACACAGGCCGATTCGTGGCTGACGCCTGAACAGCTTGGAAAGACTTGTGATGTTTTTTTGTTTCTAAAAATAAAACTTTGCATGAAGCGCGGAACTATTCGAATGTTCGTTCTAGGAATGAAAGTGACGCTATCAAAGATCGTACAAAATTTGAATATGGAAACCATTCCCCGAGGCAGTTTCAGAGACAAAATCAAAAATTTTCTAGTAGAGAACCTATATCTTGTTATGTTTGTGAGGGGCCACATTTTGCTAGAAACTGTACAAAGAAATTGTCGAATGCAGAAAACAAAAGTGACCAAAAATACGGCATCAATCACGTTTCAACTTCTATCCCAACTCAAAATGACTATTTATTCAATGAGCTTCAGTATGTCGATGTGTTTATAGACGGAAAGCCCTTAGTCGCCACGGTAGACAGTGGTGAGAGTTCGATAATCGTAAACAAGAATTTTGTTTCGTCTGCAAAGCCAATTCATTCTCAGATTGTTTTGACAAGTGTATTCGGGGAGCGCCGACTGGCCAATGTTTACAAGGTCAGCATTTCGCTACTCGAGGGTGGGAAAGCACGAGAAGTCTTGGCTGCGAGCTCTGAAATTGTTGCGGAAGTTATTTTGCCAGCGAAAATTTACGACATGTTATTGAAACCGAATGAAGCAGTTGCGCCTACGAGTGGGACAGGAGTGGGAACGAGAAAACATTTAGAGAGCGCTAATATAAACAACGATTTATCAGCTTCGTTCTTAGTGAGAGTATCCGAATCGTATAATGATTGCCCTTTTGACCTGTCACACATTACTGACTGTAAATTGAGAAACGAAATTCATGCGCTTGTTCAAAATTATGAGCGAAACAAAACAGAAACTGCTGCTTTGAAAATGAAAATAATTCTTACCGATGAAAGACCCATTTGTCAAAGATCACGCAGGTTGTCACTCCCTGAAAAGAGGGAGGTCGAAAAACAAATTAACGAGTGGTTAGAGCAAGGAATAATTAGGGAGAGTTGCTCTGATTTTGCTTCACCTATTGTGGTGTGTAGAAAGAAGGATGATACGATGCGTTTGTGCATTAACTACAGAGCTTTGAATAAGCGAATAGTTAGAGACAGATATACGCTACCTGTTATTGAGGAAGTATTAGATAAGCTAGAAAGTGGAAGGGTGTTCACGACTCTCGATTTGAAAAATGCTTTCTTCCATGTAGAAGTGGACGAAGCAAGTAGAAAATACACTGCGTTTGTAACATAGTCAGGCCAGTATGAATTCCTAAGAGTACCGTTTGGTTTGTCCATCAGCAGCAATTACTTTCAAAGATACATCAATTACGTGTTCAGAGACCTATTGAGAGACGGGACTTTAATTATTTATTTAGATGATATCATAATCCCAGCTATCAATGAAAAAGAAGCTCATGAAAAAATTAAGTCGTGTGTTAGAAACAGCTTCCAAGTATGGTCTTGAGCTGAACCTTAAGAAGTGCCGATTTTTGCAGAGGAATATCAATTTTTTACATTGAGAATGGTACCATTCGACCGTCGTTAGAGAAGACTGCAACAGTCCGTTGTTTTGCTGAACCCAAGAATGCCAAAGAAGTGCAGAGTTTCCTGGGGTTGACAGGATATTTTAGAAAGTACATACCTTCATATGCCATTATAGCTAGACCACTTAGTGATTTATTACGAGCCTCAAAACCTTTCGAATTTGGCCTTGAACAGAAAATAGCCTTTCAAAAACTTAAGGACGCGCTGTCTAATGAACCCCTGTTGCACCTTTACAGAGAAGGGCAGAAATTGGAATTACACACGGACGCAAGCAAACTTGGGTTAGGGGCAATACTTTTCCAGCAGAGTGATGATGGGCGCTATTATCCAATTCAGTATATGAGCAAAAAAACCTCCATCCAGGAAGAAAAATTGTGTAGCTACGAACTTGAAGTGCTTGCGATTATCGAGGCTTTAAAAAAATTTCGGAATTATTTATTGGGAACCAAATTCAAAATTTTCACTGATTGTGCGGCATTTGCAAAAACCCTAGATAAAAAGGAACTTACACCAAAAGTTGCCAGATGGTCATTATTCATGCAAGAGTTCCAATATGAAGTAGTACATCGCCCTGGAAAACAAATGCAACACGTTGATGCATTGAGCAGATTTCCCGTTATGCTTGTGAATAGTGATGAGTTAACTTAAAAAATTGTTAATGCTCAAGACAGTGACGAATATATCAAAACCATCAAGAAACTGTTACAGGCAGGCAAAACTTCCGAATTTATCTTGAATAATAATGTCTTGTATAAGATTGCTAATGATGAAGAGTTACTGGTGGTACCTGAAATGATGCAAGTGGACGTTGTGAAGCATGCACATTCTTTTGGACATTTTGCTGCTGTAAAAACTGAAGACTTGGTGAAACGCAATTTTTATTTCCCAAACATGAGAAAGTGTGTCGAGAATGTGATAAGAAACTGTGTTGAATGCATAGTGGTAAATAAGAAGACTGGGAAAGGAGAAGGACTGTTACATCCTATTCCTAAGGAAGATTCGCCATTATCAACATATCATGTGGATTTCACTGGACCACTGCCAACAACCAATAAGAATTACAATCACATTTTCACGGTCGTAGATGCATTTACAAAATTCACATGGCTGTATCCAACTAAAAGTACCACAGTGCAAGAAGCCATCGAAAGTCTAAAGCTACAGCAGAAAACCTTCGGGAATCCTTCGACCATAATCAGTGATCGAGGAGGAGCTTTCAGATCCAACGAATTCGAAGAATACTGCACTGAAGAGAATATCCATCATGTACAAATAACTGCGGGAGTACCAAGAGCAAATGGTCAAGTGGAAAGAATACATAGAACCCTTATCCC
Organism: Dolomedes plantarius; assembly: GCA_907164885.2. Classification (NCBI taxonomy): domain Eukaryota; kingdom Metazoa; phylum Arthropoda; class Arachnida; order Araneae; family Dolomedidae; genus Dolomedes; species Dolomedes plantarius. Next base: position 4,637,546 of record OU015494.1, on the reverse strand, counting down.
GGTATTAACAAAGATGTCCTTAAATGATCCCGCAAAGTGGTTTAAACATGTCGACTCATTGCAACGAGTGTTAAACTGCAGTACGTCACGTAGTACTAAGTACTCACCGTTTGAATTACTCATAGGAACCAGAATGAAAAATCCCGAGGATGCCCTTATAAGAAATTTGCTTGTGGAAGAAAGTCAAGACCAATTTAATCAACATCGTGATAGCATTAGGAAAGACGCTAAGCAGAATATTTTAAAAATTCAAGAGGAGAATCGTAAGACTTACAATAGAAGACGCAAGGAAGCTTATCAGTACAAGCAAGGAGAACTGGTGGCAATTATGAGAACTCAGTTTGGAAGCAAGCTGAAACTCCGACCGAAATATTTTGGACCCTACCGTGTTACTAAAGTTAAATACCATGATCGCTACGATGTCGCCAAAATTGGAGATCATGAAGGACCAAATGTTACATCTTCATCAGCGGACCAAATGAAGCCCTGGACCAAATGTTGACTTATATAAATGTTTTGGCCAGAATTTAATGTTTCTAAACTGTGTACTAATCTATGTGTTTTTGTTTTTTTAGTTCGTGTATTTTAGATCCTAGGCTGTTGCAGCAGTGAGGACACTGCTAGTCAGGATAGTCGAGCGCTATAGGAACAAGGCAGACCGTACAAGAAGATTGCGGAATAGCTACGTTGTGCGGAATAGCTACTAGATGTCGCTGAGGTTTGTGCGGCAAGGTAAAACATGCGAGAAGGGAAAAACGGGAGAGCTGTCGTAGGGAGAGACGAGCGAGGTCATCTCCGAGAGACTGCCTGGAACTGAAAGATTTGTATTGTATGGTGAAAAGAAAGCGCCTTTTATTTCTGAATGTCCCTATAACTGTGTTGTAAATGTCCCCGTGTAAGTGTTATGTCCCCCCAAAAAAACATTAAATAATATTCGTTTCTGCAAGAGTTTTGCATATCATTCCCCTAGACATCTTGCCATCCTATATATATATATATATATATATATATATATATATATATACACACAGTGGACGCTCGTTAATTCGAACTCGGTTAATTCGAACTTTCGGTTAATTCGAACTAATCCAAAGGTCCCAAAAAACTTGTATTGGAGTTAATGTTAAAAATATCTCATTAATTCGAACTAAATTTTTATCACTTCGGTTAATTCGAACTAAAAATTTGACAAAAAAAAAACTTTATTTTCCTCGTTTAATGGAGAAAATACACACTATATTAATTATTTTGTGTGTCAAAATTTCTGTTCTGTGTAAAGAGGCACATGCCTGCATTCCTAGACTATTGCATGTCCGCTAAACGTTAGTATCTATTGTCCTTCTTATTAGTGCTAAACGGAAAAAGCAATTTTCCTTTATTTGGATCGATTTTCTTAGAATTTCAGAAAAACTAGTCTTTACTACAGATTCTAGGGAGCTGCGTCAGTTATACCTGCAGTGCAGACAAGTTAATGTGGTCTAGTTTTTATTCCTCATTATGTGGTGTGAACCTGTAAAAATTCAGGATGTCTACACGTGGAAAGTACAAAACCCTAACTTTGGAGACAAAGGTAGAAATTTTAAAGAAAGTAGAGAATGGCGAATGTAAAACAAAGTTAGCAGCTGACTATGGAATTAAAAAAATGCCTTGTCAACTAATTTGAAAAACAAGGAGTCAATTTTAGATTCATGGGAAAAATAAAAATTTGCTAGAGGAAGGAAACGCATGGGAAATGCGTCCCAAGAAGTTCTAGAAAAAGCTCTACTGCTATGGTTCCAGGATGTTAGATCTCGAAATTTTCCGATAAATGGACCCCTAGTGCTGATGAATTGGCAAGTCGAATGGGTATTGAAGATTTTAAATGCAGTGATGGATGGCTTTCTCGATTTAAGTCAAGGCACAATATTTCTTATCAAACTGTATGTGGCCAAAGCTCTGATGTAAACAAAGACGTGTGTACTAATTTCGGTAGGAAACTTCCAGGGCTTTTCTCTACTTACCTGCCGAAAGATATTTTTAATGCGGCCATAATGGACAAAGCCATAATGGAATCTATTAAAACTCTGAAAAGCATTTATTCAGATGGAACCTTCCTCTGAAAATGAATTGAAATGTTTACTTCCAATCGAGAAGCTGGCTGAACAATGTAGGCATCATAAACAGAACCAAACATCCATTTTACAGTTTTTCCCAAAGTGTAATTCATATTTTTAATAAAAGTTTACTTTATACTGCATATCTTCTGCTTCATTTTATGATTAAGGTAAGTCTGTATTGCTTTTTAATATGTTTAACTTTAGATAACATAGTATAATATATTTTCTGGGGTTATACATACTAGCAGATTTTCTTCTTCAGTGATACAGTTTTAAAGTTATATATTTTCTCTTAATATCGGATAATTCAAACTTCGGATAATTCGAAGTTTTTTCTGAGAACCTTTGAGTTCGAATTAACGAGTGTCCACTGTATATGCTTTTTTGAAGATACAGATTGATTATCGATAAACAATTTGTGTTCTGATTTGAAAATGGTTGACAAAATATAAGCACTTTGTAGCAAAACAGTTATTTATTTAACAATAGATATATGTTTGCAATATATGAACAAGTGGTTTCATACTCACTAACAAGTGTTCCTAGGTGAAGATAAAAACTACAATTATAAAAGTACACAAAGACCATTTAAATTTTTCAGGCAAAAATAAATCATACAGCTTTGATATAATTACAGTTAAGAAAATTGTTATCACAATCTATCAATATGTAAAAGTGCTGTTTTTAAGTAAGTTTCGATTTTTCTTATCTTTTCTGATGGTTTATTCGATGGTTTCTGATAGTTTTATGATTGAGTCGCGACCCACCTGTAACCCTTCCACGACCCACCGGTTGGGAACCGCTGTCTTAAGGTAATTTAGGTAACCCTAGCAGCCGCAACCTTATTAGAGTTACCAACGATAGGCCGGAAATCCTTGAGCTCAACGTGAACAAAATCTATTTGCTTGGGTATCATAACAGCGCTTTTGTTCGTTCAAATCGTATATTTGCCAATACTACCTTAAATTTTTGGAAGGTTATGTCAATAATACTTTAATTCAACATTATTGCACGGCAAACAGCATCTGACGCAAAAATTCACTGGCCTGTATTTTGCTTTATTAAAAAACGACTAAAGCGCAGGCTGTGTGCCTTTAGTCCTCTAGCATGCATACGAATGTTAGAAATTTCAAGCCATGTCTTAGATAAAGGTCATAAGGTTAGACATTTTTTCACAGATCATACTGAGCTGTTCGCCCTAGCTATTGGTTTGTGCATAGCTGTATTTTAGAATGATAAAATCACATCTCTATAATATTTGTTTGAAATGTCAAAAAAATTATGAACAGTAACAGAGTATGAAAAAATTTTAATTGCTCTGTATGAATAACTTTTAAAAACCTTTTTTCAATTAAAAAAATAATTCTATGATCATAGTTTTTTAGCTTTAATTTTTTAATATAATTAAAAGATAAATTGTTATCGTAAAACTGCTTTCATAAAACGAAGTAGAAAACCCTGAAATATACATTAAAAGCTACTTAATAGAAATTAAAAATAGATTTGATAAAGCTTACAATTATACAGCTCAATATCGGGCAAAACAGAGCTATGAAAACTCAGCATGTAAGGCTTAAAGGTAATATGATAATTAGAAACTGGTTGACAATTAAATATTACTATTACAAATAGAAGAGTTTAAACGAAAATTATAATTACTTCCAGGGTTAGGGGTTGAAAGTATCACTGAACAACACAAGACAAAATTCGATTTCACAGTGACGACGAATGCGTCGACAATACCAACAGAGAAAATGAAGCGTTTCGATACTTGAAGATGGAAAATAAAATGATTTCAAAAGCAATGAAATAATTTGGCTAATTGCCAGGAGAGCTCATTGCGTCTACCAAGAGAGGTTGGCGGAAACTTGGATTCTACTATTTGTACCATATTTGATCACCTGTCTTTTGAGGAATCACCCATTTGCATCAAATACCAGATGTTCATCTTAATCTTAACCAAAAAGGGATTATATGAACAATAATTTACCCCCGAATTTAATTTAAATGCTTTCCCAACATTTTTGTGTGTACTGATGAACATGCACTTGACCAACGCAACACGAAAATGATTTCGCTCTCTTATCCCATCTTAATTCTGACCATTCAACAGATGAATATTTTAATAATACTTTTCGCGTCATTTATCGTACGAGAATAAATTCCCTTATATCATATTCTCAGTCCATTGAATGCGACGATGCCTGCTTATCAGTTCAGTGGGATTATACACCATACTGACTGTTCTATCCAGGATTATCAAACCAATTTATTTAGTGCTATTGTGAATAGCATGTAATAGGCCTTTATTAATGTCTATGCAAAATTGACAATGTTTCTTTTAATACATTACAAATGATACAGATTTTTCTTTGCTATCGTTCAATTTCAAATCATCGATCAATCCTTTAAAAAAAGAAACATCTTACCTCGAGCAAATTTTGTCGGCTACAATTTTAAGACATGGCGATACATTGTTGCAACTTGAAATTTGCGATCTCTAGATGGCGCTGCAATGCACTCTCTCCCAATGGAAGTACTTTTGTGTTAGAGCTATGGGGCTTCACGTTTCGATTGTCCTTGTTTGGGAAAATAATTTAGTGGGGCTTCATTACAACTCTGGATCGTCCAAAAACGCCTCTGAGTGAATCACTTTTGTCTTGCTTACATAAACAGTTTCCCACAATTTCAAGCTTTGCTTTGGCCGATTCCGAACGGCTACAAACATCCATGCCAACAATGGGACTAGAACCCACAGACCCCAATTTATAAGGACTCTCCATACATTTAAACATAGAAAAGGGATATCTGTTTAGAACGATATAAGTCTTTCAATTGTGCGGTACTCTTATCACATATAGTTGGTTTTTTACGTTACAGAATGCGCGCAGAAATTCAATACAGGTCACGTCAAAAATTTTTTGGGACCCAAAGGAACATTTAAGCGTTAAATATAGTTTGAAAAGCTTAGGGATAAAATACGTTTAAAAAAATACTCGTCTTCTTTATCCTGACGGACAGAAAATTTGTCAATATACGTAGGCTCAGAGCTTGAGAAGGTTTCTGTAATGGATTTTATTTTTCACCCCCCGTTTCGCCGACACTGAAATTTCCTTCCCCCTCTCGTTGTAAAAATCCCCAAAATGAGGAAAATCACCACCCCCGTTTCGCCCACACAAAAATGCCTTCCTCCTTCTCGTTGACAAATGTTTATTTACAAACTACACTACTCGCCTGGAGCGAACTGCTCCAGGCGCACGAATCATGGGGGTGCAAAATTAGAAAGGGTGAAATAAAAATTTGTGAAAACTTTTGTATAAAAAATTCGATGTCAGATTTTCTATGAAATATACAAAAAATAAATGAAATATTTTTTAGATAAAAAAAACAAAGCTTTTAAATATATTAGTATGCATTTGACTGAAATCATAACTTTGATTTCAGAAAATATTCATTATAAATTTAACATTTTATAGACATATAAAAATGCATGATGATTGCTAAGAATGTTTGAAATCACTACTATAGGCATTTACTATGCGTATCGTAAGTTGCGTTTTATAGCAAAAAAGTTATATGCATCCGTGGAATCCCACGAGCGCAAGTTAACATCGGCGCAAAATCGAGGCAAATATTCGGGATATTTTTAAAGCAAGCGTAGTATTTAGAGTTTCATATTCCCTTTGTTTATTTTGTACAGTGTAAGGCAGGGGTGGCGAACCAATGGCACGCAACACAATATTTTGGGCACGCCACCGATCAAAACGGTTTGGATTTAAATTAATGTATGTTATGTGGCTTTCAAAATTGATGTTTTTTACAGACATATGCCAACATTTGCAATGAATTGAACATAAAGCTTCAAGGCACAAATAAAACAATTATCGTCATGATGGATCTTATTCGCGCTTTTGACGCTAAACTGCATGTTTTCTTGTACGATTTTATTACAAAAACTACAAATATTTCCCAAACTTAAAAAAAATATCAAAGATTTAGATGTACATGAGAAAGCAGTCGAAGAAAAAGTTATTGATGAATTAAGTTCGTGATTGATTCTTCAATCAAGGAATTTTCAACGAGATTTTCTCAGTTCAAAGAATTATCGGAAGCGCTCAAGTTTATTATGTACCCTGATGTGATTTCATTTGATAAACTGAACTTGTCCCAATTCGATTGGTTGGAAATTGAAGAATTTGAAATGCAGCTAATTGATTTCCAGTCTAGTTCAATATGGATTCAAAAATTTATTGAAACAAGGAAAATGTTTGAATTGATTGAAACAGAAAGACTAACAAGCAATATAAGTAAAAATGCCAGTAACAAAATTTTGGCAATATGAAATTCGATTCCAGATACATTTAACTGTTTGAAGAAGCTGGTTCATGCTATTTTAGCAATATTTTCATCTACTTATGCCTGCGAGTCATTATTTTTAGAGATGAATAACATTAAAAACTCGCTTAGAAACCGTTTGGAAGATGATTCCAGTTCAGCATGCATTCTGCTAAAAGCAACATCTTACTACCCAAATATAAGTTATTTGTCATCTAATCTGAAACAACAGAAGTCACACTAATGTTATTTTAATTTGAATTACACATATAACTGTATTTTTTTGTTAGTAAATAAAGAGTTTTGAGTTGTTAGTGTTTAGTTTTATTATTTTCCCAGTAATCACTAAGTCAAAATTATTTGACGGCACGTCTATGGCCTCATTAAACATTTCTTTAGAAAAAATGGCACGTTGATCCATAAAGGTTCGCCACCCCTGGTGTAAGGATTTGAAGTTGATTCTGGAATGAATGTGTTATATAATTTTTAAAACTTATTGAGTGCACTGACGATTGTAATTTATTGTTTAATTGACTTTGTAAAATTTATGACTATTTTACTAAATTACTTATATACAGTGTGCTTTTGGATTCATCGACGTATAATTTTAAAAGTAAATGGTTTGTTTATAAATTATTATGTTAATTGAGGTTGCAACTTACAGAATAATCTTTAGTTTTATAACGTAAGAAAATAAAATTGTTTTTAAAATTTCTAAAAGTAATAAATAAAAAATTATCAGCAATTAACAGATATATTTATATATATTCTGTTAATTAAATTCTGTTAATAAATACCATATATTTATATATGTATTGTAGGTAGTTAGAGATTTAAAAAAATAACTAAGTGGGGCTCAGTTTAGAAAACGAAGAATAAAAATGTAAGAAACCGAAAAGGAAGTTTTAATGAAAGTTGCCAAAATATGAAAATTTTTTAAAACGGTCGATTCAAATAATGCACTCGTTGAATTTTAATGGAAACAAATCGTAAGCTCAAGGCAATAATTCTCCAGACAAAACAGATACAGATATTACGAATATTTCTGCGCCTGAAACAATTCAAACAGAAAGTGAAATTCTTCCACAACACATTGATATAGAAATAGACTCGTCTGACAAAGAAAAATTTTCGGAACAATTATTTTGATAATTGTGCAAAGTAAAATACTCGAACCTATTAATACAGTCTCGAAAATGCTGCAAGGTACTCATGAAAATATAGAGAAATCCGCTGAGATGCTTTCATCACTCCTAACCCAATTCCAGAACTTATAGAATAATTGGGAGTTTGTTAAAAAACGATATCTTTGAGTTATCAGCTGTATGGAATATTAAACTTTATTTTCCCCCAAAAAGATGCGTCTTGTGAAAAAATTCTTTGCTTAATTACCAAGTAGATGAACTCATTGAAGATAGTGAACGATATTTCAAAGTCGAGGTGTTTTATAAAGTAATGGATTTAATAATTAATCAGTTTACTATTAGATTTGAATCCGTTCGACAATTATGTACACTTTTTAAATGTTTATCATTTGCCTTAAATGTTTATATCTCGCCGCGTCACTTGATAAAAGTATTCTGAAAGGATCAGAATTGTTACAATCGGCATATCTTTCCATATTTCACCTAATTTTGGACCTCAATGGCTTCGATTTTAAATGTGCTTTTATATTCAATTAAAACAAATTACTTTAATACGCGAAATTGCTGAACTACTTTTAATTCACACTGCAGACTCAAGTAGCTTCTTTGACATAATTACAGCTTGCCTGATATTTTCACTTTAACGGTGACGATGACGACAGCAGAAAGAAGTTTTTCAAAGCTAAAATTAATCAAAACATTTTAGAAGCATCATGTCACAACACCGTCTTAACTAATTGACCACTATATAAATTGAAAAACAATAACTTTCCAACTTGATCTGGAGAAATTGATTGATCGATTTGCAAACGAAAAAGTGAGAAAACGACAATTTAAGTTTATTTTTTCTTTGATGTGGAAACTAAACATGTATAAGTGCATTTTGACAATACAGTTTATAAAATATGTAGTAAATATTAGTAGGTACTCCACACTTAAAGAATAATAATTTGTTTTATTATTATAGTAATATTTATTAAATTGAATATCTTATTGTTGAAATGTCTTTATTTTAAATTTAAGTGTTATTAAGTAAGATTTTAAATCGAAATAAGAGGATCATATAGAAAACAAATTTCGCCAGAACTCTTCCGAGAAACAAGGGGGCGCACTGATTGTACTTGAGCCAGGGCCCTGAATATGTAGCTACACCACTGCTATGCATACTCATAAAGAAGAAATCTAGATGTCTTAAGGGGATGGTGGACTTTCAAATTACCAAAAATCGAACAAAAATTGGAATTTTTTTGTGGTGTATTAATATTTTAAAAATATGTAAAAATTGGAATAAAATGCATTTAAAATATATAATGAAAAGTAAAATGAAAACTTGGTGGTTTTAGAAAAGTAAATATTAAAGGTAGGTGAAAAAAATATCTTTTAAAGGGCATTTTATCAAAATGAGTCATTTCCAGATTTGCAAGTCTTTGAAATGCTCCTTGCGTCACAATTTTTGACGAAGTCGAATATTCCTTAGTTCGTAATATAGACTAAATATGCTTTGGCTTACGTATAAATATATAGTTACTTATATATTCTTGGAACTGGAACTGTCATTTCTGTGACGGCTCTTTCTTTCAGTTTCCGCTTCTCTCCGCTGAGAGAAGGTGTTGACCCAACCCTCTCCGACTTGAAATCCCTAAATATCTCAAAAGGGAAGCTTGAACGGGAAAAAAGGGGGGAAGGAAATTTTGTGTCGGCGAAACGGGGTGGACACCGATTTTATAAGGAAAGATTTTACGCTCTGTTAACTGAATGAACATGATAATTAGGTATATAAATGAGAAATTAAAAAAAAACTTGTTACAACTAACCTACTTGTTGAAGATTATAGAGTACCTCTCTCATTCCTCCTAAAAATTTCGATGATCGATGTTCCGCCTGTGAGTATATCGATATAATTCAATACCGTGATTCCTTGAAGCACCTTCCAAAAAGTATATGCCCTCTTGACTGGGATTATCGAGGCATGGGATTATGAAGAGGTAACCGATGCATTTTTCTCTGGGACGGCAATACACAACCTAATGGCTGTTTGAAATCTCCTCAACGATGCTCAGGCTAGAAATTTAAACCCGGTGGCCCCTGAAAGGCCAGTTGTGTTTACGATATCAGGTGCTTTCTTACCCGATAACATGTCTTCCTCGAACCAAATTAGTCCCAAAGATGCGTTTCCTTATATAACTCCCTTTCCTTTTTTTTCATAGAAGACTAATAGGAATCAAGAAAGAGATACCCTTCTTAGCCCTTGTATATAAATCAACAGCGTACAAATATATTATGAATATTACTTTTTAAAGTGAATTAGAGGTATTATTACTTAGTTACCATTAGTTTTCGATAAACTTGGTGCCTTTCATTCTGCTCTTCGGATATCATGGTTATTCGGTTAGAATATTCTCACTTATATGCAGGCGTGCCATTTTATTTAACACAAAGCGTTTAGTTAAAGATAAATCGTTGTTAGCCTCTAGAACATCAAGTTAAAAATATTTTAACTCACGGCTGGTTGAAATAGGATTCAATTTAGTCTGTATATTATTCAACACTTGCTACGACACAGAAAAGCTATATTTCAGCTTATAATTGATATCCCAAATAATGCTTTTAGTTCTATGATTTAGGATGTCGGGTATTACACGTAAAATAAGTATTTCCCAACAGAGGCAAAAGAAAAATTGGAACTTGAATTTAGTGCTTTTTCAAGGGCGATTCGCACAGTAAACCGCGAAATCTCGCTGGCTTCTTGTTATGGGAGCACCATTTACGTGAGTCAACATTGCTCTCTAAGACTTACTCGGGATTTGAACCCTTCGATGCCCACTGCATCGAACTTCAAGATGCCATGTGGGCAGCTTAAGTACATTATATATTGCATTAATCGAACTCCTCAGAATCTTTGACGAAACAGCACCGAGGAAATCGAGTAACTTCCAAAACGTACCCACGATTAATTCAAATTTCGATCCATTTCTGTTTCAATTTATATCAAAGATGATAAAACAAAGGTTAGTTGCCCCTTGACCTTAAATGCGATATGCCAATATCCAACATATATTATCCTCACAATCGTAATTTTCTTTATATTGGTTGCAAATTGTGTTATATGCATTTTATTGCAAAGAACACGCATATTCCTTGCAATTTCCCTGCTCTATTCAGTCACTTATATCAAAATTTATCTACATATTTTGGGACCTCTTATTGTATTTACGCATGCTTTTTACGGGACAGAATCTATCGATAAACCATCCTGCTCGAAGGTTGAATTCAGTCATTTCAACCAGTGATGTAATGCCCGTATGCCTTTTCTATAACGAGGGTTCTTTGTGGGTACACTCTGACCGAGGTTCTTCCTGTTTATGTTAGGTCTGTTGCAGCAGGAAAGTTCAACATCTAGATCCAAATCATTTTGTTGCCACTTACCAGCTGTCGATCTCAGTCGCAGGCCCGATAAATAGAGATTTTATTCTTCCGTAAATTGAGACCACACACAAGAATGACACGCTCTATACTTAAACACAAATTATACATGTTACAATATCTGCCACACAAGCGTGGGTTTTCTTTTGTGGACACACTGCATCCCAATTTCCCCCACCGGTCACGTGATGCAAGCCGAAACTAGGAAAAGTGTCTCGAAATCGGACGGTCCCCAACAAGGCCCCCTACCAGCCCGGGTCCCCTTTCCCAGAGTCTGCCGCAGCAAATTCTCATATGCATAAATGTAATCTCCATTTAAACATGCATGCACTTGTTATGAATCGAAGATTATTTAATTCTGGGACTTATTTACAAATGATACGTCTGTAATCTTTGGCCGGCACTTAAGGAGTTCAGAATCATTGTTAGATCGAATAATTCAATTCATTTTACTTTTGATCTCATGACACAACCTATTTTGGAGCAAGATTTCGAATATTTGAACAGCATTCTAATTGTTGTTAAACAGTGAAAATGACTCAAAATTTCATAAAATATAGATCAAAGAAAAGGCAATAAAAGATAAAAACGTATGAAAAGTACCCCCCGCCCCAACATATTCTCATGTAAAACAGTCTAGGTATTATAAATTAACACTTATATTCTTCATTGGTTCTAACAATTAAGAAATAAATGCATTTCAAGAGAGCGCATTGCTTCCTTACATCCTAACGCATGCAGTAAACCGTACTCAAAATTTCAGACTACGTTTTAACCCTGAAAAGAAAAATTATTTGATTGTGTTTCACATTTTGAAAACACTCGGATATGTACAAACGAAATCAAAATTTTACTGAAGTAAGTTTGAAAATTTCTCTATCAAAGTCTGAGTGTTTCGAATTTCTTTCAAACATTCATTAACTTTATAAGGGCATTTCAGATAATATGCAGTAAGTCAAATTCCAAAATATACTTACAACGAATATTACAGGCTTAAATACATTAAAGCAGTCCAAATGTGTCGGTTGAACTTTTGAACAGAATCTGCATAAACAATCGATATGTTTTGAAATATACATTTACATATTCGGAATGCAACTTTTTGATTACAATTCGACTGCACTGAACTCGGCCGATTTTGATCTTTGACAACATGAAATTTATTATAAAATCTCAGTGATCAATTTTAGCAGTCCGTAGAGCAAGAGTGCTTCTATGACGAAATTGATACAAATATTATACATTTTGCTTCGAGAATATCTTCAGTTTTGTGCAATTTGTCAAAGAAATCTTCAGACTTGTATTAAACTAGAGACACGAAGAAGATACGTAAATTTAAAATATCTTTAGTAGAAAAGTAATTGAAATATTGAAACAGTAGTTATATATTAGTTTACAATTCTTGCACTTAGTCCTTTATCAATGATCGTCAAAAAAGAGCCCCTTCCAGTCTATTTATTCATAGAATACTTAATTTTCCAAACATCCTAGATTACAGTCTACACATTATGGAAGTAATGTCGATGGGCAAATTGCTATTTGTGTCGATCGCGGTAGTTTGATTTGGTAGATGCGGAATTGCAGCCGGACGATGGCTGGAATCTGTGGGTTCGAGTCCCATTTGGAATCGGTTTGAAGCAGTAGGTCTCGATCTCGTGTAACAAAAAAAGAACCGTAACACTTTCTGCCCCTTTGTCAATTGTCCCAGTTTTTCTTTTTTAATAAATAATTGTCGAAGTAAACACTGAACTCAGAACTACAATTCATGCTAGTAAAATTCGAACTCTATGCAGGTCTCCGGATTTCAAAAAGTTGATTAAATGTTTGAATTTCTTTCAAAACAAATTTCGATCCAAAATTAGAATAATAGAAAGGATTTGTTGGCAATCGTAATTCTAACATCACAATTCCATGCTTTACCGTGAAAAGATTCGTAACACAAGAAATTGTCTAGAAAAATAAATGTTTATTGGTGGATGATTTTGTTGTAAAATTCTATTTAAATTTCGCGTTCAGTCGGATATGGAGCAAGTGTGATTGATTGATCGCAGAAGTTATATGAAAGTCGATCTTAACAGCTGACAAGATGACCATATAATAATCTGCAATTTCCTCCATTTCTACGCAAAGCAAAATTGTGAAGAAAATATGAATGGTAAAGTCATCTAAGGAAAATGATTCTGATAGCCTCGTGTGTATTTATCTGCGGAGATTTGAAGTTTCAATAATACTATTGATTCGAAACATCAGTTTATCTCGAAATATATATTGAGACGACGACTTTCAAAACCCGAGGATTTAACGGGACGAGTCAGGGAATAAATTCACTTGGAATAACTGTAAAATAAGTCAAATTTTGCCTGCCTTGACTTACTGCGTAGTGGTTCTCCAATTCTGCTTCGTAGAAAGAAGGCTGAATTTCCTTTAAAGATTCAAACTCATCGTATTTTCAGCTTATTTATAAAGGTTTTTCTCGATGATCTGTGTTTTCATGACTCTAAAATTGAATATATCAGTCTACCTCAAAGTACTGAAACTCAATAGAAACGTGAAGCTCTAAGATATCAATTTTTATTGTTTTTAACGAAGCATATTAAAATTATAAATGTTCAGTAACTTTTAATGTGTTCGAAAGTCTTCGTACTATATTTTCACTTCATTATCTTATTGAGTAATAAATATAGGGTACCTCCTGTTTGGATTGCTTGACGGACCTATGGGGATATGGAGTGTATAAAAGAAAAAAGTTAAAACAGCGGTAAAAATGAGCCCCATTTAAAACTTATGACCTGACAAATCTACAGTATCTGTTGAAATATTTTCTTGGATGAGGAAAATGGTAGACTACATTCCAATTCCAAGTTACATCCTGTTTTGACAGAAGCCGTCAAGACACTGTAAGGTACGAGTTTCATTTTATTAAACAGATGGCACTTTTTCACACCGGAAGTTAGACCAAAATTTTGAATTGGCGTGATTTTTACAATAATATGTTCTCTGTAACTTACTGGTGTAGTAAATCAGTGGTTCTCAAACTGTGGCTGTGCGAGAGGACAAATTTACTCTCCTAGTTGTAATAGTGCATCCATTTATAAATGCAGTCTGTCTTTTAAGATAGACTATTTAGATGTGAGTAGACCATAAACATTGACGACGGACCAGTTGTTAGTAATTAACAACGCTTTTATTAATCAAATGATTTTAAACAAAGTAAATGGGGAAATTTCCCGCTCGTGGAATGACATCCACACAAAGCAACGTTTTGGCTACTACTGAAGTATTTTTGTCTACGTCATATCAGACGCCGCCTAGCGCATGCGCTCAGACATGCCGCCCGGCCTTGCAATGTGACAACATTCAAGAAATATAAAGTGAAAAGAAACAATTACATTATAAAGGAATAATTCAAATACAAATAATACACAATTTCAAATATAAAAAAACACTTATGCGTAACATCTTGAGAAATTATACTATAAACAAGACACCATAAAATGGTAATTTTTTCCTTAAAAATAAATCAAATTTCATATCAAACTTATTCATCAATGGGAAGAATACAAATATTTCTTACACTTCTCTTTAACATTTTCCCATTAGACAATCGTAAATTCACAACTCTGACCTTTGTATCTGTACCATGAAAAAGTTCGGTAATCCTACCAGTCAACCATTTCGTACTCGGAAGGTTGTCATCCTTAATTAATGCGAGAGCACCAATTTTTACATTATTTTTTTGAAATTTCCATTTGCTTCGCTGTTGTAGATTGTTCAAATAGTCTCGTTTCCACAACTTCCAAATATGTTGGCTTAGTTTAGTTACCCGCTGCCATTTCATAAGTCTATTTTCAGGAATATTTATCAATTGAGGTTCAACAATGGAGGTGATGGGTCTGCCTATCAAAAAGTGACCAGGGGTCAATGTTTCAAAATCATCGAATTCCGATGACATGGGAGTAAGGGGTCGTGAGTTCAGCACTCCTTCAATTTCTGAAATGACAGTTAAAAATTCTTCTAAATTAAGATTCGAATTACCGACTATACGTTTTAAGTGGAACTTGAACGATTTGACCCCCGCTTCCCAGAGTCCACCGAAATTCGGAGATTTTGGAGGGATATGGTTCCATTCTATACCTTCGTTACTGAGATAATTAGCCAATGTTTCATCTGTGTGATTTACCAGTTGTTGTAGTTTTTTTAGTTCTGCGTTGGCTCCAACAAAGTTTTTTGCGTTATCACTAAATATTTTAGAACTTCTACCTCTTCGACTAAAAAATCTTTTCAAACTGGCAATGAAAGCCTTAGTAGTCAAGTCCGAAACAAAGTCTAGGTGTGTTGCCCTGGTGCACATACAAACAAATATAGAAACATAGATTTTGTTGAGCACACCTTTCCTTTGATTCTTAAATTTTACAAAAAAGGGGCCGCAAAAATCTATGCCTGTCACATTAAAAGGAAAGTTGGGTACAACACGTTCCTCTGGCAAATCACCCATAATTTGACTTGCTTCTCGAGGTTTGTTTTTAAAGCAAGTGATGCAATTATGTACAGTTTTACGACAAACATCTCTACCATTTGGTATCCAGAATTTTTGGCGAACATGATACAATAGGGACTGTGGACCTATGTGCAAGTTTTTTAAATGAAAATATTTTACAACAGTTTGAGTAAATCGATGCTTGCTAGGAAGTACCATAGGGGATTTTTCATTAAATCTTAGCTTAGATTTAGACAACCTACCTCCCACTCTTAATATTTTATCATCATCTAAAAAACAATTTAATGAAGCCAATTTGCTATTACCCTTAACAGACTTTCCACTTTTCAACCTTTTGATCTCTTCTGAATACTCACCTTCCTGTACATACTTAATAATAATGTTTTCAGCTTTAGTCAGCTCCATATGAGTCAGACGACCGGTTTCCTCTTTCCCTGGATTTTTTACATTATGAATGAACCTGTAAACATGACTTAGAATACGAATTATTTTCACATAGTTATTACTAAGATCAAGTATACTATTTAAAACACTTTTTTCATCAGATAAATTGATTAAAGTAATGCTTTTAGAATTAGTGTCACTTTTCATTTCAGAAAGATAGTTTGTTTCTGGAACATCAGGAACAACGTTTGTAACGGGCAGTTCACTGGATGTAAGAAATGGGGGGCCTTTTAACCACATTGAATTGTCCACAAGAGACTGAGCGCTGGTACCTCTAGACACTAAATCCGCAGGGTTTTCTCTACCTGGACAGTGATGCCAGGCATTGGTATCGGTCAGGGTTTTTATTTCATTAACCCTATTTGCTACGAACTGTTTCCAGCGTTTGGTGGGACCTTTTATCCAATATAGCACTATTGTCGAGTCTGTCCAAAAATACACTGTTGACTGAGTTTTTTGGTCGATAGTTTCCTTGACTGTCTTGGTTAATCGTGCAGCTAACAAGGCACCTAGAAGTTCTAATCTAGGTATTGAAATCTTCTTTAGAGGGGCAACCCTGCTTTTAGATGTTACAAGATTGACCTCAATACCATTCTTTGTTAAAACTCGTAAATAAACAGCGGCACCGTATGCCACTTTGCTGGCATCAGAGAAACTGTGGATTTCAACTACATCACCAAACTCACTATTCGAGTTCAGCACAAATCGAGGAATTTAATTCTGCTAGACATGGAAGTTCGCTACACCACTGTAACCATTCTTTTTGAACATCAGGAGGTAGATCTCCATCCCAGGGAATTCTCTGTAGCCACAACTGCTGAAAAAGACATTTTACACGTATGGTGAACGGTGCCAATAGTCCCAAAGGGTCGAAGATTTTCCCAGCAGCTTGGAGAAGAAAACGTTTTGTATTTTTATCGTTGGACAAGAACTGAATTAAACCTTTAACTTCTATGGTGAAACAATCATCAGGGGTATTCCATGCCATTCCTAAAACCTTTGTTGAATTTGAACCTAAGCTAATGGATTCGTGTTGATGTTGGATATCAAACCCATCTTCCTTCCACTGTTTCATGAGATTTTCGTCGTTTGTAAACCATTTTCTAAGAAACATCCCGGCCTTCTGCAAGATTTCCTTGGCTTTGTGGGAGACTTCTAGTGCAAGATCAAGGTTGTCGATGCTAGTGATAAAATCATCAACATACAGGCAGCGATCAAGGAGTTGTGTGGTCACAGGAAATTCACCTTTGAACTTTTCAATGTGTTTTCTTATGGTTGCAGATAACAGGAACGGACTGGCGTTTACCCCAAAAAGAACTCGTTTAAATCGGTACACTTCGATGTTTTCATTCATGCCATTAGACCACAAAAAACGTACTGCATCTCTGTCCTTTTCTGAAAGGGAAATCTGTAGAAATGCCTTTTCAATGTCAGAAGTTAAGGCAATTTTGTTTAGTCTAAAGTTTATTAGAATATCAAAGAGGTTTGGATTCAAATTTGGCCCTGTCCATAAGCAATCATTTAAGGAAAGGTGACCAATGTCATGCGAGCTGGCATCAAAAACTACACGAGTTTTAGTAGTAAGTCGGTCTTGTTTCTGAACCGCCTGATGTGGCAAGTAATAAAGTGGTTTTTCCACCACGTCCTGATTTTTAGTTTCTTCCACCCTTTCAATGATTCCATTCTTTAAATAGTCATCAATAATTTCTTTGTACTGTGCATGCAACTCTGGGTTGCGATAAAATTTTCTTTGTAACGAGTGTAATCTTTGTTTTGACACTTTAAAGTTATCCCCTAATTGTTTAAAATCTCTTTTCCATGGCAGTTCTACTTCGTAACGACCATTGTGAAACGTAGTAGTTTCATTAAATATTTTAATGGCCTGATCTTGTTCCGTTAATTTTGGGTCATCATGTATTATACCAATAGATTCCAATTCCAAAAATGACTTTAGAGTGTTATCTATCGTATCACAGTTTTGAATTAAATAACAATGCATTTTATTTTGAGTTTGGATTTCCTTCAGAGACCCAGTAGCTATCCAGCCAAACACTGAATCTTTCATAAACAACTTATCAGCAACTTTAAAGGAATCATTTTTAATAATCTTGAAAAACAGTTCAGCTCCAATAAGAGCATGTATTTTTCCTGGTCTAAAATATGTAGCGTCTGTAAGTTCTATAAAGTCAGGTAATTTTACATCTGAAATATCCAAATAATGCGAAGGAGTTAAATCAGTTATTTTTGGAATAATAAAAAACTCAACACTTTCCTGGAAGCTATCATCTGCATTCGAAATTGTAGTATCAACTTTTGACTTTATTGTATGAACAGATCCATTTAAACCAGACACTGGCGCATTTACACATTTCTTTTTAATCCCCAAAATATCAGCACACTCATTCGTTAAACAATTTATATTCGAACCATTATCTAAAATACACCTAACTCTTTTCTTGTTTCCGGTAGAATCTTCAATATAAATATACGCTGTGCTTAACAAAATCGATTTGTTTTCTTTTTCCGAAATACTCAAAGTTTGAAACGCTAAGTTTTGCTCTTTTGGTTCTGTTTTCGTAGGACGGTTAAAACCACCAGAAATCGCACCTGCTGTTTTTGCTCTTTTTTCAGAATCAGCGATTTGTTCGTTATGTAACATCGTATGGTGTCTTCTACCACAGATTACACAAGAATATTTAGACTTGCAGAAATTAGAAGTGTGGTTTTTATTCAGACAGTTGATGCATAATTTTTTATCCTTTACCGTTTCAAATCTTCTATGTGTATCCATTCCCTGGAATACACTACATTTGTTCAAATAATGTGGATGTTTACATAAAACACATTCTTTAGGTTTATATTTTTCATTAGCGTTAATCATTAAAGATTTTGTTTTGTTATAGGGGGAAGAAACTTTGTTTGTATTCTTTGCAAGGGGCATGCGATTTATACCTTCTAGTACTAAGCTTCTTTTTTCCAAGAAAGACATTAATGTATCAAATTTGGGAACTTCCTTGGAATTTAGATCTGATTCAAATAATCTTCGTGTTTCCCGATCAAGTTTTTGAAGTATAACACTGACTAAAAATATTTCCGATAAATCATTTTTCTCGTATTTCAAAACACTCAATGCTCTGATGTTTTTATGGTACTTACGTATTATAGCTGAAGCTTTGCGGTTTGGCGAAAAATCGGCAATAAAGCGCCAATTATGCGCCCCATCCTTGTTCATAGTATTGTTTTCGCCATTCATTGCTTTTCGCTCCCTTCTAAGTTTTGTTTTGAAGATTTTCTTTATTTTTTTAGGTTAAGAAAGTTATTTGACAAAGATCTTTTATAAAAGAAGTTTGATGAGATATATGACAGTGTAATACCTCAACTTTGATAAAAGATAACTTTTATAAAAGTTGGGTTCTTCGTCAATGTTTTATAAAAGATTTCGATGCCCGGATGTTATAAACAACATTTCGAGCAACAGCATGTTAAAAAAATACAAATGTGTGGAAAACGAGGCAGATAAAGAACAAGATTTCGATTCGAAATAGTTTTAGCTCTAATTAAAAATTGCGCACTTATGACAAAACAGAAATACACGAAAAATATTCAAAATGAGTATGTTAAAAACGCAAATCTTTCGAAGGAAAAGTCTTAGGATGCTGAAATTTTGCATGGTGGTTACTCCTAAGATCTAGATGCCCACTAAGAAATATTTTTAAAAAGTACAAATATTAAGGGGTTTAAAAGGGGTTTAACCCCCTCCCCACTGAAAAAAAACCCCATATCTCTGAAACCATAGAACCCAGGAAGTTGAAATTTCGTATGGTGGTTCCCCTTAAGCCCTAGGTGCCCACTAAAAAATCTTTTTGAAAAATACAAATTTTAAGAGGGTTAAAAGTGGCTTAACCCCCCTCTAAAAAACCCCCCATTGTATCTCTGGAACCATAAGGCTTAGAAAGCTGAAATTTTGCATGGTGGTTCCCCTTAAGTCCTAGGTACACACCAATAAATATTTTTTAAGAGCTCGAATTTTAAGGGGTTTAACCCCCTCCCCCCTAAAAATCCCACTGTATCTCTGGAACCATAGGCTCTAGGAAGCTGAAATTTTGTATGGTACTTCCCCTTAAGTCCTAGGTACACACCAATAAATCTTTTTTAAGAGTTCGAATTTTAAGGGATTTAGCCCCCTTAGATAGAAATAACTTTTATAAAAGATCTTTGTCAAAGAACTTTGATAGTGTAATAGGGGTATTTTGAGGTTATAGCATTTCTTTTATGTATAACTGTTATAAAAGATACAAATAACTTTTAAAAAATATCTTTGTCAAAGAACTTTGATAGTGTAATATAGGCCTAAAGGAAGAAGATGCAGTATCTTTTTTCCAGATCCGTGGAATTTTGCCCAGTCAGCATGTATGCCCTAACTTTCACAACATGCGTGCCTATTTTAATCGACCAGTAGCTGGAGATGTAATATTAAAGATTGCGGCAAAACAGTCAGAATTCAGAAGGAAAACTGGTTCTACGGTTCCCGATTGCCATTACTTTAAAATCCCGATTGCCAAACTTTAAATATTTGCATTTTCCATCGAAACCTGTATGCATATCAATTTGTGTCTAATTTGCATTACCCCTTCTTGGCGCGTCGCTTTTTTTTTTTGTCTAAGAGTGTATTCCTATTTTGTCTTTAATATGAAATTTTTAATTAGATCTAAAATTATCTATAGAGAAATCATGTTCTTCAGCTGCTTATTTTTTTAAAAAACTTTTCCATGTGTTTTCCAAATACTTTTTTAAACATGCTGCTGCTTAAAATGTTGATGCATGTTTAATAACTGCTTTCGTATATTTCATACACGTGCTTCGCCACAGATTACACGAGTGCCATGAATTATGTCATTTGGTACATTTAATTTCAATTAACTTTAGCAGTAAGGTGGGGTCATTTCTCATAAGGAGTTCATCGCACAATTTAACGACAGTGATCCGAATTTAAATACGAGTTTTGGATATTTCATTTTTATTTTGGGGATTTAAAACCACTTTACAACCTCCTAAAAAGTAGCTTTTTAAACATCTTTCTTGGCCAGCACTTAGAGCCTAATAGGAAACGCAATGCAAAAGTTCAACATCTTCGGCCTTATTGTTCCAGAGATACAGTGGAAATTTTTTTTTTTTTTTTTTTGGGGGGGGGGGCTAAACCCCTTAAAATTTGAATGTAAAAAAAGATTTATTGGTGTGCACCTAGGGCTCAAGGAAAACCAACCAACAAAAATTTCAGCTTCCAGGCCTTATGGTTCCAGAGATACAGTGGGTTTATTTCTTTTTTTTTTTTTTGGGGGGGGGGGGCTAAACCCCTTAAAATTTGAACTTAAAAAAAAAAAGATTTATTGGTGTGCACCTAGGGCTTAAGGAAAACCAACCAACCAACCAAATTTCAGCATCCCAGGCCTTATGGTTCCAGAGATACCGTGGGTTTTTTTTTTTTTGGGGGGGGGGGGGCTAAACCCCTTAAAATTTGAACTAAAAAAAAATTATTGGTGTGCACCTAGGGCTTAAGGGAAACCAAACAAACAAATTTCAGCTTCCCAGGCCTTATGGTTAAAGAGATACATTGGGTTTTCTTTTTTTTTTTGGGGGGGGGGGGGGCTAAACCCCTTAAAATTTGAACTTATAAAAAAAAAATTTATTGGTGTGCACCTAGGGTTTAAGGGAAACCAACCAAACAAAATTTCAGCTTCCCAGGCTTTATGGTTCCAGAGATACAGTGGATTTATTTATTTTTTCTTTTTTTTTTTTGGGGGGGGGCTAAACCCCTTAAAGTTTGAACTAAAAAAAAATTATTGGTGTGCACCTAGGGCTTAATCGAAACCAACCAAACAAATTTCAGCTTCACAGGCCTTATGGTTCCAGAGATACAGTGGGGTTTTTTGGGGGGGAGGGGCGGCTAAACCTCTTAAAATTTGAACTAAAAAAAAAAAGATTTATTGGTGTGCACCTAAGGCTTAAGGGGAACCACCATGCAAAATTTCAACTTCCCGGACCCTTTTGTTCAAGAGATACATTGGGTGTATTTTAATGGGGGAGGGGTTTAAGCCCCTTTTGACACTCTGAAAATTTGTAATTTTTAAAAAATATTTTTTAATGGGCACGTAAGACTTAGGAGTAACCACCGTGCAAAATTTTAGCATCCTAAGACTTAAGCTTCGAAAGTTTTGCGCTTGTTACATACTCATTTTGAATATTTTTCATGCATTTCTGTTTTGTCATTAGTACGCAATTTTTAATTAAAGCTAAAATTATTTTTAATCGAAATCTTGTTCTTCATCTGACAAGTTTTCTACACATTTGTAATTTTTAAACATGATATTGCTGGAAATGTTGTTTATAACTTCGGGTTAGAAAATAGGTTGCCACTGTGAAATTAGGTGTTGGCGGGCGGATATTGCGCCAAGGGTAAAAAGCTGCCAAGTTTCAGCTATAATACGTAAGTACCGTTTTTATTTATACAATCAATTAAAGCTCTTAGTTCTTTAGTCGATTCATGTTGTAGTTTCTCGTAATTGAGAATCGCAAGAACATGTGTTTCAAGTAGTAAACGTAAATTTTCAAACCTTTCGGTTAAAGCATTAAACAACGAATCGAAAGAATCATCACATGACTCTATTTGTTTAGCATCGCCCTTTAGTGAGGCGCGTAGATAATACAATTTTTGTGTTTCATTTAATACTTCATTATTAGTAATTAGATCATTAAATTGACTTTTAAATGTTGACCAGTCCTCTATTTTCCCATTAAAAATAGGGAGAGGTATTTCTGGTAGCTTAACTTTCGTTTCTGCTGTCTGTGCGTTACTTAGGGTTTCGCTGTTTCGGTTTACATTATCAACAATACTAACAGCATTTTTAATTGAATCAAGGAGGGTTTTGAAACTCACCTCCAATATATCCAGGCGGTCTTCTGATTCACTTAAATCCTCTTCAGCTTCATTTATGTCACAATCAGCGTCATCTAATAGCAGAGAACAATATTGTTCTCGTAAATCTTCCAGTCTTGATTGCAGACTTTCTATTTTACGCATTTTCACACTTAGTTCGCTCGGAGTAGTATTAACTTCCTCAGTTTGTGTTTTGCAGAACTGTTCCAATTTCGTAATATTGCCTTTCAAGGCACCCTTTAATCTATTTAATTTCTCCATAGGTCGTTGGTCTACTGCGGATCTGGCGGAACACTTGTCTTTTAAGATAGACTATTTAGATGTGAGTAGACCATAAACATTGACGACGGACCAGTTGTTAGTAATTAACAACGCTTTTATTAATCAAATGATTTTAAACAAAGTAAATGGGGAAATTTCCCGCTCGTGGAATGACATCCACACAAAGCAACGTTTTGGCTACTACTGAAGTATTTTTGTCTACGTCATATCAGACGCCGCCTAGCGCATGCGCTCAGACACAGTCTTTAAAAATGAAATTAAACATCTGATATCTTTTGATACTTTGAGGCTGCCGGTTCAAATAAAGTAAATAGCTTTACTTTACTGTCTTATATGAGTGTTTCCCGATAAAATATACAAAGCACGAATGATATCAAGTCTGTACCGTGATAAAAATGTTGATATATGAGTGTTAACTTGTTTATCAAGCGCGAACTTCTTCACACAATTGAAAGCCTCAAGTAGGACTTGAGATAACAGAATCAAATGCAGAAAGTGTCTGTTAACTGGTTTCTTCTTTAGCAACCTAGCCATATAAGTATTAGTATACTCATTTTTGGGTTACTTGAGATGTTCTCACATGGCGGGATTCGAACACGATCATGTGGTCTTGATTCCAAACGATTTTGACACATTTCCCTTTCAACGAAAACCTTTTTTCGGTTGGATGGGAAGTCGACTTAGATACCTGTTTAAGTAATTAGTATCAAAGTCTAAAGGGGAAAACATATTTCATTTAAAAGGGACGACCATAATAATGGAAGGGAATTAATCCGTTAGCATGCTGTTGTGGCCAGTGAGAATTTCGGTAAAAGAGCCTCTGAAGTTTGAAATCTGTGGAGAACTGGCCAGTTCTGTACTGAGAGATCATGTAGTAAGTTACTGTTAATATGTCTTAGATGTATGTCCTTGTTTGCTGAAATAAATATTGTGGCTGTGTACATAAAGCTGTTCCTTAACGAACCCACAGCAGATAACATTTTGAAGAGACGCTTGCTTAGGAGCGTCACACATGCTCAATGAAATGGAAAGAATGAAAGCGTCAATAAGTGCTGCCTGCAACCTCCAGCTGGCAGCGACAAAAAGGAACCGCGCCCTCAACTTAAAGATTTCCTAAAAATATGGATTACAGATATTTCCGTCGAGCTATCTCTAGTAAAGGATTTTGAAGGACAAATCCTCTGTTTTGAATTGGGAGATGGAAGAAATTCCTGTAGACGATGAAGGTACACAAATTGCAAACTGGATACAAAGAATGATATTAGAAAGAAGTCTGGGATACAAAGGGAATATTTTTGAATTCAAGAAAGCAAAATTTAAAGCGATGTCCATTTTAAATGATGGCGAGGGCGGTGCCATTATATGCTAGAAAATTTTTTTCAGTGAATCATAGTAAGATAAATGAACGGAAATGGTTTATTCTTTCATACATTATAAAATTTTGCGTTGTCTTGCATCCCATTTCCTTCCAAACAATTCAAATGGGAAAACAACTCTAGAGTAACTCTCGCATTCGTTGGGGAACATTAATATAAACTATATCAGTATAAGACTATGGATCTGTTATTCCTCCTGATAGTCAAAAAACTGCATCATTTTGAATCAATAGTATACAAACACTCCGAGAATATCAGGGGCAAAAACCTATACAATAAGGATATATAAGGGAATTATAAATAATTTTGTATGTTTGTGTAAGATATGTAATTTTGAGTACTTCTTAAATAACGTTTAATAATTTCCTTTGGAATCAATGTATTATAAAATCTGTGATCACCTTTAGGAAATTTCGTTAAATTTAGAGCGTCTTTTTACTTCTCTGCAGATTTTCAAAGACAAAATAATCTTAATATTTGCACTGTGTAAAATTAAGTATTTAGTTTAGTTTGATCGGTTACAGTTTTTAACCAAACAAATTTTCAAAAAAACTATTGATATGGCATTCTTATAAATATTTGGATTACTTGACTCCCTTTACAGTCATATTGACAGCCATGAAAACTATTTCTTTTGATAACACTTTCAAAGCTAATGTTATAATAAAGTTCAAGTTCAATGAGAATTTGTTGAAAGAAAAATGCTCGAAATGCATGTCAACTGATACAAAGGTACCGTAAGGTTGGTAACCAGTCTGGTAGTTGGAACTCACTTTTCAACTCCCTGGTCTTTATGGTTCGAGCCATGTTCAAGCATGCATTTATAAATTCAAAATCGCGATGTCAATAATTTCGATTTCTATTGTAAGTGAGGAACGAATGTAAATCAAAATACCGACAACAACGTAGCCTTTTTCAGCTGAAACATCTTGCAATATAATAACCTATTCTTATTTCTCCTGTATTTATTATTCCCATGGTTCCGTTACGCGTAGTAGATGATAGAGTGCTAGTGATTCACTCAAGGTCATTTCTTTTTCCTCTCTTTTTGCTGTAAATTTATGAAACAACTGATCCCTTATAGACCGGTTTCTTCCTATTTTTCTTGCCTAGTTGGAATGTTCCTAAAACGTCTTATCTATTCATATGGAGTCAGCTATCAATGACAAGTATCTCTTTTGAGCATGTTTTGCAGTAGAATGTGGTTAATACAAGGAAATGTGAGGTGCAATTTGGCTAATGGATCTTGACATATTTGAGACACTCGAAGAGCACATAGAGGAAAAAAATTACTTTTTCGTTTATTTATGATAGCCATTAATCTGGGGACACATTAGCTTTTTATCTTCGCCCAGTATATTGAAATAATTTACTAACACAAAGTCTGTTACGCCATGTGCTTTTTAATGTTAATTCATATGTTACTTCTCAGTAAGTCTCCATTCCTTACTGAGAATTTGAATACAATAGTATAAAATTAAAACAAAATCACAGAAACAAAAGTTATGAATTTTGCAGCTTTTTTATGTATTTTTCAGCGACATATACTGTATTTTTTTACACTAAAAACATGAATAACAATTTTGATCTCAGGTTTGTTACATTCTTCATCACTGCAGTAGTTTAGAAACATAAAATGTTCACGCGTTTGCCTATCAGATAAAAATTGTAAATACTGTAAATTTTAAATTTGAAAAAAAAATTTGACGACAAAAAACGTAAAAGCTCATCTTTGATTTACAAAGTTGTAACAAACACGCACATATTTAAGTTGCAAGCACACTTTGCAACTGTTACTTCAAAACTCTAAATAACTTAGTAGGAGCTATAGAATGGAGGAAGAGCTTTGTAACATCTCCCTGCTATAGTACATTAATATGTTGTATTTTCATTTTTGTATAATATCTAGTGCCATATTTTGTAAAGTAAAGAATTGTCCTGGTACGTAGAATACGTTTCATTATTACCAGTAGAAGCTAAGAGAGAAGAATCGGGTAGGCGAACATTTTCTTAAATGTTGATTTATAGTGCCGAAACCCGGGAGCTTTAGTAATTGAAACTACACTACCTATTCAATTAGAAAAGTTTAAAAGTAAGCGAAAAACAATCAGGAGTTTGACAAAAATTAGGAACAAAATAACGGAACTGTTGGAAGTTAATGACGATTTGGAAGATTTCCGCAATCAGCTGACTGAGGAATCCGAACAGATCTTTCAATTAGATTCAGAAATCGAGAACCTTATAGATAATATAGAGTTATTTGAAGCTGATGTTTTCACAAACCAGGAATATCGAGATAAAATTGTAATTTCCAAATCGAAAGTAGACATATACCTAAAACGGAAGCATGAAAACGAAAGTAGGATTGATGTACCGTCAACTGGGGTAACTTTGGCCGTTGCTGGTAACTTTGGCCCAGCAAACGAAAAAAGATTGTGCGCGCTGTATCTAGAGAAAGCAGTGATTTTCATTTATTGGAAGGGCCAATAGGTGGCAGTACTGCCTTGACTTTCTCATAGTTTTGTCTTGTAGTTCCCCAATTTACAACAACTACAGTGCTGCTCCACTTTGGTATCACTAAAACGTATATTGTTGTTGTCTTCCAACTTTTCCTTGTAAATGTGATAGAGTACATGATTCAGAACAGGTAAACGAATTGCCTGAGTTTATTATTGTTTCAACTATTTTCACTGTCATTATCTTGGTTTATTTTGTGGTTTGCCAACTAATGAATATTTACTACATTAAACAAACTTTGACCAAGGTCTTGGTGTAAATTTGGCCCAACATGGCAGCTGGGCCAAAGTTACTCTAACTACTCCCTCTTCTTCTAAAAAGGGTCCAGTTTCAAAGAGGTGAAAACGACAATGCTTCAGCTCGTCAGAAAGTAATAAACAAAACATTACGAACAAGCAAGTAAATTTCAAAGACAGGCGGACTCTGAATTTGTACATGTATGCTCTGAACTTGTACATGTATGCCGTAGATGATTTTGTTATTATGAGGTACGGTGGTGTTAAATATCCTGGAAAGATTTTACGTTTAACAGCTATCGACAGACTGTTGAAAGTATGAAAAAAAAAACTCAAATTTTGGCGTTGACCATAAAAACAAGACTGTGTAAATTATGAGTGGGAAGAAGTGTGCGGTAAAATCAGTCCTCCGAAAATCGAGTCAAAGAGGAATCGATTTATTTTTCCAGAAATGGATTGTTTTTTCTCCATAGTTTGGACTATCAATTCATCAAATCATAAGACTTTTAAATTACTGTTTCCTGTTTATCTATTATTTTCTTTTCTTTGAAAATTACACTTGTAATTTAAAAATAAAATCAGTTTTGCATAGAAAAATGTTGATTTATTGATTTTTTTTCCAAATTAAGCTTTAGATTAACTCTGATTAGATAAGATACTATTGATAGATAATTTGGAAATACTTGCACATGGTCTACCATTGGCCTAAGCTATCTCAACAATTTAAGTGTTTGGTTTTCAAGAGCTGGGCCAAAGTTGCCCCTATTCAAGGTAACATTAGCCCAAAAATTTAAAAAAATTAAAAAAATTGTTTAAAGTTTGTATTATACTTTAACAATGGTTTATATTACAGTTAAATATGTTTAAAATAATATAAACCACTTACCATATCAAATTTTAATTGGTTTACAACTATTATTGGCTTTTCCTGTGAAATAAACACGAAAAATGGGACAAAGTTACCCCAGCTGAGTGTACATAATTCCTGAAGAAATCGCGAATAAAAAGGATCCTAATGTTAAAATGCCGAAACGAACAATATAACCTTTGGAAGGCAAATACAAAAATTGGCAGGAATTCTGCGGCCAATTCGAGGAAGCTATTCACGAAAACAAACAGTTATGTAAAGTTGACAGGTTTAACTATTTAAAATCTTTCTTAAAGGGTTCTGTTTTAAAATGTGTACAAGGATTACCAATAACGCAAAATAGTACTGATTTATCAGTTGAATTGTTAAAAGACAGATTTAGCAAAAATGAAATGATTATGCGTTCCCATGTCAACAAACTGTTAGGTTTAATTCTTGTGATATTAAGCTTAAACTTAAGAGAATTGGGACAGTTACATGATACCTGCATTATTCAAATTCGTAGTCTAGAGACAGCCGGAGTAGAACTAAATAATTATGGTGGAATTATCTTTGAAGTCTTAGTAAAATTAATCCCTGATGATATTATTTTGGAATAGAATTGTTCTACTAAAGAAAAGGAATCATGGAACTGTTCAAATTTATTAGAATTTCTTAAACAAGAATTAGAAACACTTTCCCAAGACAGATGAAACTGATAAAAATAAAGCAAAAGAAATCATCATACAGAAAATACGAGAATTCTAAACCAGTTCCGACTGTTGCTACTCTATTAAGAATGAATGCATGCATATTGTGTTCAAGCGAATACCATGATATAGAAAAATGCCCCTTATCAGTAAATGAACGAAAGGCTAGTCTGCTGCGCATGGGACACTGTTTCAACTGCTTAAAAAATCTCATACTTCCAAATTCCGCAAAGATCGCATTCGTTGCGCAATTTTTAATAGAAAACATAGCCGATATACATATTTGCTAGCAAAACGCAACAAAATGTGAGTAAGGTAATGAAAAAGAAAAAAATTAATCGCAGATAGCCTAGAGTGAAATGTCAAACGCAGTAAATTACTCGATCGCCTGTCAGGGGGGTGGAAAACATTCTATTGCAGACGGCTGTCGCGTTGCTTACACAACAAGAACATGAACTGTGAAAGAATTTTAGTTGGTTAAAATCTCGTCAATTTAACTTAAAAGTTGTGGGCCAGGAAAGCTTAAAGATTTTTGTGTTCCGGTTAATGACACAGAAAACTGTTTTGAGGAAGCGAGTTCGAAGTGTTTATAATTCGCAACAAGTAATAGGACATTCGCAACAAGTATATATTCGTAGCAAGTAATATCCCATGGAGTTGGGATAGCTTTCGAAGCCATCGAAACTCCATGTATTTCAGAAGCGATAATTAAAGAAGTCGCTGAATATTGTAAATAAATGAACATACAGATGGTTCTGAAAACTTGAAGTTATCATTAGTCGGTTCAGATAACTTTTGGAGTATCGTTACTGGGAAGATAATGCAAATACCAAGATGTTTAGTGGGAATGGAAACCAAGCTGAGATATGTATTTTATGGGTCTGATGCTTCAGTAAGGGCTAACACTAGTGAAATAAAAGTCATGAAAGCCATAGTTAGAAACGTTAACTCGGAAGAAACGGATATTTTAAAGAAAATGTTTGAGTTAGAAAGTTTGGGATTCTCATCTAGTGAGACTCTGCATTTAGAGCAAGATAAGAGTTTTAGAACATTTTGAAAATTTCATAAAGCTGATTGATGGTCGCTATCAAGTTAAGATTCCTGGGAATGAAAATGCCGAATCACTGTCCGATAATTATGCTAATGTTGAAGCACGTTTTCGAACTTTGGTTAAAAGATTTAAAAGAAACTCTACCTTTTTAAATCAGTATAAAGAAATTATTTCGAAGCATAAGTCGGAAGGAATCGACCAAAAAGGAAAATTTAAATATGAATAATCCCGCCTCTAAAATTTATTACTTGCCTTATCAATCAGTAATTCGGGAAGATAAATTAACGACAAAAATGAGAATCGTTTTTGATGTTTCGTCTAGTTCATAGAATTATCTTTCACTTAATGATTGTCTAAATCCAGGTCCAAACTTAATTCCATTTGTTAGCATTGCTCTTGCAATTTAGATTAAACAGAGTCGCTGTGACAGCTAATATTGAAGTAGCTTTCCTGCAAATAGCATTAGCTCCAGAAGATAGAGACCCTGACAGATTTTTATGGAGTAAGGAAGATGCTGATATGGTACCAGAAATTCTACGTATGATGCGGGTCAGTTTTGGCACAAGTTCGAGTTCGTTCTTGCTAAATGCTACTTTAAAACACCATGTGAGGAAGTATGAGAAAATTTACCCTGTTGCGTTCAACATCCTGAATAATAAACTATATGTTGATGACCTTGTCTGTAGTTTAGAAGATGAAGAATCTGTATTTGAAGCACATCGGCAAGTGAAGATTATTTTAGGAGAAGCTGGTTTCAACATGAGAAAGTGGAGAACGAATGCTCAACCACTTCAAGTCAGATTTAAGGAGCCTATCTATGATTCAACATGCTGCAAAATTCTTGGATATTGCTAGAACTCAAAGATCGCCAATGCCAATATCAAGAAAGAAAGTATTAGCAATGAAATACTGATGGACGAGAAGAATGTTTATGACTTCAAGAATCTTTGAAGAGGCGTGTTATAAGAACTGCTGGGAAAATATTTGATCCAATTGGGTTTATATCACCATTTACATTTAGAGCGAAGATAATACTCCAAGAGATTTGGAAAAGAAGATTGGACTTAGACGATCCCTTACCACCAGATTTTAAGCAAACCTTTCAGGGCTGGTATGAAGAGCTGCATTACTTAAATGAAATTATCGCACCAAGGCATTTATACACGATGAAGAAAAGGGATGAATTAACTAATTGGACACTTCACTGTTTTGTAGATACCAGTAAAAAGGCCTATGGAGCTGTGATTTATATAATATGTTACAGCAATTCAAGTGGGAAATATAGCTCAACGTCAGTTGCTTCGAAATCGAGAATTTTCTTGAAGAATACTTGGTGTTAATTGAGGGTAAGCCCGTACTAGTGAATTAAATAACTGAATCGTTCAACCCTATTCTAGATGAAAGAGGAATAATTTTAGTTGGAGGACGTCTTTTACATGCTAATATTTCCTACCAAGAAGTACATCCTGTTTTGCTGCCAGGTATGAGTCATTTATCTGATCTTATAATTAGGGATTGCCATGAAAGATTGAAGCATGGAGGGATAGCGGAAACGTAAACCTAGCTGAGGGAGAAGACACGGGTATTAAGAGACCGACAAAGAATTAAATGCATTATATTTAGATTCAATTTGTGCCAGAAACTACGAGCGAAGCCAGCAACTCAGATTCCTGCACCGCTTCCAGCTGATAGAATATCAGAAGCATATCCATTTCAAACTACTGGATTTGATTATTTAAGTCCCTTGTATGTTACAGATTATAACATTACAAGAAAATCTTATGTGTCTTCTTTTTTTAATGCGGCAGGCACCTAACTTTATCTCTTATACACAGCGAGTATTGTTGGCTAATGGGAATACTCAGTTAGAGAACCAAAGTTACTCGTTGTGAGGGGCAGTTTAGAAATGTCCATGCCTTGGCCGGGATTCGAACTTAGACGCGCGCATTTGCAGCATATCCATGCAATTTTACCATTCCAGAATGATTTCTACTTTCAGGATGATTACTATACTTCTAGACATATCTAGATCCACTGACATGAACCACTGACACATTTGAGTTGACTTGTTAGGCTATGATATATTAGTAATTTTGGGTTGCCAGATGTTATTACACTAGCAGTTTAGAAGCCAGACAATTTTACGAAAACCTGCCTGTGTCATAACTTTACTTGCTTCAATCTAAGCTATCATTGAGATGAGCATCTTGGCTTTCATGCAACTGTCACCATATCCACCCACTTTTTCCTGCATGAGGAAGAAGTGAAAGTGTTATTCCTTTTCAATCCTTCCTAGTACTTATCAGTAAAGGGAATGCATTACAAACCCCGTGGCTTGCAGATAACAATAGAGTTTGAATAGCCAATTCCTTGTCGTGTGGTCTATGGACCTCTAATAAATATTCCACATAGCCTTTGATTTAAATTATCCGTAAATTAACAAACTATTCACTGTCTGTTGGCATATACAAGTCGCTTAACTCTTCGCTCATCTAATGAATCAAACAGTAATTTACTAAGTATACTAAGCCCAGATTCCTAGACAACGAAAGGTATGCCACCAAAGGCTACTAGACCAAACACCATATGACCAGAGCTGGGTTGAGATGTCGCTTTTTTGCAGCTGATTCGTAGTCACATGCGAGGGCAGGAAAAAGTTTTGACATCGGGATTGCTTGCTTGAAATTGCGTTCTATGACAAAATAATTGGAAAAATTACTGACCCACTGAGTGATCTACAACATGTTGATCTAAAAAAAAGGTTTGTAGAGTGCGAGTAATGTAATCTAGTATATAATGAGAAAATTCCTTATTGCTTCTTCCGTTGGGGGTTCAATAAGGCAGACTACGTTTTTCAGCACAAAGTGTTTTATATAAACTATGACTAGACTAAGAAGTCAACACGCTTTTACTGTGATTAATAAACACACTTAATGAGTTGTTCAACCCATATAGGCAGGCAAATGTGGAACTGGGTACTTAACTCGTTTTCCAAACTGGATCCTAAGCCAGGTCCACTATTCTGGATTTCAATAACCTACTTGATATCTGTAGAAAAGCATGTGGTTGTATCACCCTTAGTGACTACATGGGGAGCTACGATTAGTGGACACTAACCTAGCAAACTCACAGGGAAGGTTACATTTGAGATATCCTGGGACCTGTTGTGTTGTTATTGTTGTTGCAATATGCTGGATAACGGACAGCCGAACATGTAAATCGATCTCTGAAGCCTAACTAATACATGATCCTGACCAGTGTGATCATCCGAAATTGGAACATATTTGCGATTTATAGGAGGTCGATTATTGTTATTCTGGAATGTAGAAGAACTGACTAAACAAAAACATAATATTAAACATCTTATTACCTAATCCATTCACGTATTTAATAAATGTTTCTGAATTTTTGCAGCTTTCATTACGTTGAAAAGGCTTCTTATCTATTTTATACAGTACTATCGATTTGAGACCTAATGACTATTTGTTGCCCTTGAACTAATTTTTTCTTCTTTAGTTGTAATATCATTTGGACGCAATGCTCTGAAATAAAGTTTTTTCTTTTTCTCAGCAGACATACATTTAAATCTCTCACAACTGCATTCCGAAAACCTTGAATCAAATAAGGAGTAGTAGCGGGGAAATATCAAAGTGTGAAAACGTTTAAAAGGTAAACGAGATAATCAAAAGGGACGAGTCAACATTAAATATTAAATGCGCTTGATAAAATTTCAATATTGCCTACTAAATCCATCTAAAAGATCTTTAATGTTGATGTTTTAAAACCAACTCATTAAAGCGTAAGTTACTTCGGATTTTTTCTAACGGCATGTTATTTCTTTTATGAAAGCTGTTCTTAAGTACAAGCAGTACATTATATATTTTTAGAAGAGACTCTTTAATGGACTTAATGTTGGAACGATTAAGAATATCAAGAATCATTCATTCGAAACAAAGATAACTAATCAATGCCTTCCAAAAAAATCGAATCTATTCATATTAGGAGTTAAGTGCATATATAGAGAGAGAAATACTTTGAAACAATTTGATTATTGAGGAAAACATTTTACTTTTATCAAAGCATTTTCAAAAATGACAAGTTCCTGTGTTGAATAGATGATAAATACAAGTACAAGGTCAGTTGAATGGCATAAGAAATGCGTGTATACATTTCTAGAAGCATAGAATTGAATAGTTTGTTTGACAGGTTTTAGGAATAACACTTTTAAGTTATTTGAAGATGGAAGCAAGGAATTCGTAGTAATTTAAAGCTACGAAAAAGTTTGTTTCTCGCTAATCTTCAAATTATCCGTGCTAATTAATGCAGAAGTGAGCAAGGAAAACCGGAAAACATGGGTAATCCGAAAATGGACCTAGATGGTGTAATGGTGGATTATTTAGAGATTTTAAAAGAACCCCATTAGCAGTTTGTGTAGGATTTAACTAAAATTAAATAAGACTTAAAAAAAATTTCAGTTTTTCTCCAGAAAAATGTCGTTTTTTAAAAATTTTTAAATGAGCTGGTTTTTTTTTTATGATTTTCCGTTGTACGGATAAAGAAATGAACAAAACAAAGGATCCACCCTCGGATTGTAGTGAGTTCAGAGTAACTGTTATTAATGAGGCACCTCCGATAAAGAAAAAGGGTTAATACAGTAGAACCCACTTAATACGAGCACGGTTAATATGAGATCACGGGTACAGCGTGCAAATTGCTTTTTTAACATTGTTATCAAAAATCATCTTGGGTTTTTTTAAAAATTAAAATGAAGTAAAGTCCCCATACTAAGAATGCTAAAACACGAACATTTGAACATACGAACATTTAATTACAGGACATAATAGAACGCTCTACATGCTGATAGAAAAGTAACGAATTAACACGCGACACGAACACCAGAAACATAGTCACATGACATTAGTAGGGGAGCATATGTAGTCCCGTGGCGGTATTAATGATGGGAACATGGGTGGATATTTTTTTCATCAGAAACTACCTGTAGATGAATAATTTCCATGGTGTCACTCTTTGGTGTGTGGCGTATAGCAGTAATGACGTCATCAAGATGGCCGCCATGGAATTAAAAAAATCCATTTTATTTCAGTTATTTATCGGCCGATTTTCTTTTGTAATACTTCATATTGAAGATAAATAAAATGTCTAGATGACAGATGCAGAATCAGGGGATACGGAGTCGTCATAGAGCACAAAAGGGAGAAAGCGCGTCCTCTGAAGAAGATGGTTGGCTCGCGGTTGGAAACTGTGTTATGCTAGGTCAAAGTTACATTTGAGACCCTCCATCAAGGATAAAAAACTTTTGTGCTTGTAATTAAATTAACATTATACATAAAGACAAAACACCTCATGTCGGCTGGCCAGACATTGAAAAAACAAAGAAAAAAAACACCCCTGTAAATTATACATAGAAAGTGCATACAAAACACATGGAAAAATGGTAACAAAATAATTACAAAACAACTTAAATAGGTGTCATACATAAATGAATGCACTATAAGAGTCAACCTTGTGACAAAGAGCATGGTTGCATAGTAAAATAAGTGTCATTACTATATAAGGAAGGTTACAAGACACGTCTGCATGAAAAACATAACCCTCAAAACCGTGTATCACACTGTACCACGCCTAGCACAAAAAGTAAAAAGGAAATGTGCTTACAAACTTAAAAAAACAAGTGCAAAAATTACATTGGGATACACATGTTAAGATGAGTACATACCCTAGAGCAGGGGTGGGCATTTAGTCGATCGCGATCGACCGGTGGACCACCAAGACATTTTGGGGTGACCGCCTTTACTAAGATCTAAGACGCGCATACTAAATGAAACATATTTTTGGAACACCGACGCGATTTGCTTTAAACGCGGTTTTAAAAGAGTAAGATTTTTTTTCTTGTAGTTATGTTGGTAAGTACATATTCCGCATTTATTATTAAGTTATAATAAATATTGTAGACCTTTTTTTAGCTCACCACACCTACGTCACTGGGTGGACCGCAAAACCTTGACAAAATTAGAAGTAGCCCGTACCTTGGAAAAGTCTGCCCACCCCTGCCCTAGAGCATTAAAAAAAACTTAACGAATCATAAAAAAATGCAACAGCATGTTATTCAAAAATGTTACACAGTATAGCAAAATTACATGATTTTGTTTGCAAAAAAGGACAAGTTAATGATTTTTACACTTCACAAAATGGAAAGGTGAGATATACAAAAATAAGAAAAAATATAAAAATTTCACCAATATAAAGTTATAAAGGCATGAGTTATAAATGCATGAATTGTGATCTACACATAATACATGAGTGCCTTTACAACAGTTGTTGTTGAACGAAAGACAGTACAACTTGTGTTCGGTTCAAGATTGCCTATATTTTTTTTGGTTTCAAGTGGTAAATTTTAACTTAAAATATGGATGGTTTAATTAAATTCGACCGACCGTCTAAGCGAAAGCGAGTGAAGGACATAGACTTTGAATTGTGTATATTGTGCCAACATCTATTGAATGAGGGTTTGGTTAAAACCTCAAGTACTCAGCACAAACTGTTTGATGCAGTGAGAGTTCGAAACAAGTGTAAAGACAGTGATTATCAGTACCTCGAAGAGTACGCTCGAAAATTTACAGTGGAAGGAATAACCCAGCTAAATGCCCGGTGGCATTTAACTTCACAAGATATGCACGCACAAAGGTAACATTGATAGACTACAGGCCAGGTATAAAAAGCAACAAGCGGAAATTGAAATAGCTTCCCCAGGCTCGGTGTGCAATAAGGTCCACCCGTGTACAAGAGGCCAAAATCTTGACACGAAACTACATAAAAATGCCTGCTTCTTTTTCTATAGACTTGAAGCTAGGAGACATCCATTATATACCGCTTCCATCAAAAAGGTAGGTCAGAGGATCTGATGCTGTCTAGCGAAGTGAAAATAGCAATTGGAAGTTAAAACTGAGTGGATTCATTAATCCAGAAGATGTACATGCATATGATGTAGCATACCACAAAGAATGTTGCACAAAAAACGTCATTGCGAAGTACTGATGAAGTTGAAACAACACCTAACTTGCCAGAATGTATTAGAATCCATAGATCGTTTGCTAGATTCTTTTTTGTAAGGTAATGTTGTCACGATGGAAGATCCTGAGAGACACTATAGAGATATCTGTCACTGGAATGGTGGTAAACGGCAAGACATGTTGTCAAGAAAATCTCTTAAAATACTTATTGAGCATGAATTATTTTACATGAATGTAGTATTTAACGACCCTATCTCCAAAAATCAATCACAGCGTATTTCTTTGAAATTTGTCAATGATGTTTTGTTGTCGCGGGTGGAATCCAATTCTCATATGAATGCGAGTATGGAAGTTTTGTATCAAGCAGCTAAATTATTACGCAAAGCAATACTGACAGAGGAGAAATGGAAGTTTACAAGTTCTATAACGAAGAAAAAAATCATAAATATCATACCGAAAGAAGTTCTATACTTTTTCAAATGGTATATTGGAGGGAACAAAAAAAATGGAAATTTTTCAGATTGATAACAAATATTTGAACCAAAGGGGTGCTGCATTATCACAAACTCTTATGTATGAGTGCCAAACTGAAAGACAAACCGTTTATACAGGGTGGCTAATAAATACTGTGACAAATATCGAATCATTTAATTACACACAGATGAAATAGAAAATGGAAAATACAAGAATATTATGAACATTATACATGAAAGTTTACCATGAAATAATTTTACTCGAATCGACTGCCATCTTTATCGATTACTAAAGATAATCTCTTACGCCACTGTCCTATTGCGGCACGAATCATTTTATGAGGTAATTTGTCCCATTCACTCCGTATGGAAGCTTTGAGGGAGTCCAAACTTCTGTGCAGCTTAGCATTTACTTTAAACTCTAAAATCCCCTAAATGCAATAGTCTAAAGGATTTAGATCTGGTGAAGAAGGTGGCCAATCTTCTTGCTTGATAAACTTCGGGCAATTGGCATGGAGCCATTCCTGTGTTGTTTTGGATCGGTGGGACGGTGCAGAATCTGGCTGAAATATCCAATTCTTTTTGGGATACAATCTGTTAGCATGTGGTAATAAACGTGTAGCCAATACTTCCTGTTTGTAATATTCAGCATTGATTTTTACCCCTTTATCGATGAATTTCAGAGGCAGTTTTCCATTGTGTGACACTGCAGCCCAAACCATAACAGAATTCTTGTTCTGAAAGCGTTTAACTGTTCGAAGATTTTCAGGTATATCCTCGAAGGTTGCTGAATATACAACATCATTTTTAGCATTATAACTTTGTTCTGTACAAAACAGCTTCTCGTCAGAGAAAATTATTTTTCAACACTTTTGCTACCGTGCCGGTTCAGTAATTTCTTACATCTTTGTAACCTTTTTAGTATTTGTGCAGTAGTCAAACCTTGAACTTTTCTTTTGCGATAAGGACGAAAACCCAGGTCTTCATTTATGATAAATTGCATAGTTCTGCGACTGATGTTCTCTTCTGCAGCCATTATATTTGCAGAACGTTGTGGATTTCATCGTATCTTTTCATGAATTCTTTTGATACGTTCTTTTGTACGAACAGTGCGTGGACGACCGGACCTTGGTCGATCTTTACAGCTATTGGTATCCAATAATCGATTTATAGTCCTATATATAAACGTCCTATTAAAACCAAGGCATTTTAATTGCTTAAATATTTTACCTGCAGAAAATCCGCGATCAAAAAGCTGTTTAACCATTAACCTTTTGGCTTCCATCTTTAAAAATATTCTACATGTTTTACTTTA
Organism: Dolomedes plantarius; assembly: GCA_907164885.2. Lineage (NCBI taxonomy): Eukaryota > Metazoa > Arthropoda > Arachnida > Araneae > Dolomedidae > Dolomedes > Dolomedes plantarius. The sequence continues at coordinate 4,598,833 of OU015494.1, read as the reverse complement.
AACAAAAATCGTCTGCGTTTACAAAAAGTTGCCAATCACACAAATAGATAGATAAATTGTTTTTCCAAACGATTAAAATTAACTCTTATTTTTTGGAGTGTTACAGTATTTATTAGCCACCCTGTAGTAGCACGGCGTTAGTTAAACACAGACACTCACGGGACCTTACTCTACAAGTTGCTGTTGGCCTAACGATACATAGTGAAACTCGCAGCAAATTCTTGGTTCAGCTCATGCATGGTTCAGGTTACTCGATTGATTATAATAAAGTTTTCTGCCTTGAGACTGCTATAGCCGATGAAGTTCTGAACCATATGGAAGACAATGACGGATTGTATGTCCCACCCGATATTGTGAAAGGGAGATTTATCTTTTGTACAGCAGATAATTTAGACTTCCTTGGAGACACGCCAAATGGACGAGGAACCCTTCACGCAACTGTGATGACTTCTTATCAAGAATATAACGAAGGTGAATTGCAATCTCTAACCCTGTCTGATGCTGAAACACAGATACCCAATCGTTCGCTACAGAAACGATCCAGATACATGACAGACTTTATTCACTACAATGGGCCAAAACTCTTAAAGCCTAACAGTTTTGCTTTTAAGAAATCTGATATATATATACCCAACAAACACAGAGGCATCGGGCCGGGGTCGGAAGATTCCGGCCAGCCGATTTCTCCAATGCCGGGCCGGCGCATTAGGTCAGTATCGTTTCCGTCACGGCTGTGTCCTCTCGCCCGCGACTACCCCGTCGAGTTCTGGGCCGCTTCCGGTAGGAATAGAGCCATCGTTCATCCGACTGCGAACCGTGAAGCAGCCGCGATTAAGCCATCGATGGGGACAGATAGCCGGAGCGTAACCGGAGGTTGACGGGCCGGTTACGGGAGCAATAATTGGTGTCGACATACCGTCATCTACCCATCTCGTAAACAGCAATGTGCCGTAGGTCCGGGCATCATGCCAGCATTCTACCAGAATCGGACCGCCGGCATTTTTCCAAAGTTTTGCGTAGGACCCTTTCGTTTATATGCTTATTTTTATTATTTATTACATTGACGAATAACCTCTGATATCAACCCTTTCAATTTTATTATTTTTTAGCCTTCATATTTCTAGTATTCTTTCCAGTTTTGCCTTATGTATTTTTAGGTATTACAAAATACTGATCTTTGTTATTACCTAAAAATTTGCATATGAATCACAAGTTTACTTGTTAGAACAAAACCTCATTTTGTATTAAGATACATTTACCCAAATTTGAAAGTTAAGATAACATTAATACCAACCATTAAAGCTAAATCATCTTTCCATTCGATCTGAGGTTCCCGTTTGTTTTTTTTAAAATTTAGAATGAGATTATAGTATGTAAAACAGTACTACTTTAATAATTAACCCAAAAAATTTGTACTTCCCCAGTATAAAATTTATTAACATAATTTGATAAATTTTTAAACATAAATTTGATACATTCATTTTTCAAAACCTGTGTAATGTGTAGTGTGTATGATGAAACCCATCTTTGTGAGCTTATGAAAACTTGCTCAGAAGAATTTATTTAAATTATTTTTTGGTGTAGAGTTAATAAATGCTCTACAGATAAGAAAATTATTTTTTTGCATAGTTTTGTGAATTAAAGAGTAATTCATTAAATTCTTATAAGTCATTTTTAAAAAATATTTTCTTTTATATTATATTGGACATTCAATATCCAACACTTGATAGTAATATTTTTGAGAAATAGTACTATGATAGTAATATTTCTCAAAAAGAGTACTATGATAGTAATATCTTCTATTGTAATTTTGAGAAATAATTATAGACACACATGTTTTTAAATACAGAAAAGAGCTGGTTTAAAGTAAAAATAGTTTATTTAGAAAGTACATAGCACATTTACACAATTTTTTTATCAAAACAGGATCATTTCGCTGTAGCTCTGTTCCATCTGTACAGCATCTAGGGGAAAAAAAAGAAAGAAAATCAGTTCATAAATTTATGTGAAAGGCAAATGACTCCCATCCCCTGATATAATTTATGAATCAAAAGAATTTATTTAAATTATTTTTTGATGTACAGTTAGTAAATGCTCTGCAGATAAGAAAATTATTTTTTGCATAGTTTTGTACATTAAGGCTACACAGTACCCTAAACATGACAAAAATATCGAATTTTTTTTAATTGCATTTTTCAATGGTCCATACTATTGTGAATCTTGACTCCAAATTGTAGATCTGAAATCCAAATAGTTTTAAAGATATTTGAACTTTTCTGAGTGTTGTCAGTCTCGAAATGTGACAGCTGAGGGGGCGTGGTTAGTTTTGTTTTGATTTTGATCATTTTGATTTTGATTTTGAAGCAAATATTCTTATAATTATTCTTATAATTAATTAAATAAAAATAATTTGGAATGAATGAACTCCTTGGCTGAATCGGTAATTAATTGCAACTTTTACTACTCAAATCGTTTCTGTTTGTTTACGTTTTGATTCTATTTGAGAGATCATTACTGTCTATCTAATATACATAAAAAGGACTATTTCAAGACCAGTATTAGATTTTACACAAAGTTTTATAAACTTAGAAGCTTTGTATCGAAATATTTTGTTGTTTTTATACATTTTTTCATTGAGAAAATACCACGACCAAAACGTTCTCGCGTTGCTAAGAAACATGTGTTGAAGAGATGGCAGACAAATGTAAACAGTAATTCTAAAACTCATCCTTCTGCAGATACAAGTGTGAGAATTCAGAATATAAATGTTTTGAAAACAGATATTGTGGATATTTCTTACATTCAACATATATCTGCTGCATCAAAATATATTTTTGTTGATAGTGAAAACTTGAATAATTTATTTACAAATTTGCTGTGCAGCTCTTGTTATAGTGCATCTTTGAAACTTTGTAGAAAGCTGGTTATTTTTAATTTGTATTATTTATTATCAATTTTTTGTATAAGTGTATTGTCTTTACAACTTTTAGGAAAATATTAGCTAAATATCAGCTAATCTGTCATTGTCGTTAACATTGCTATTGATATTGTGCAGAAATATATTTTGAATAAGAAAATATATATTCTATTATATTGAGTTAAAATTATGTTTTAGTACATCTTATAAGTGGGGAATAACATATAAAAAAAATTAGAGCTCTACAAACATTTTTAGTTTTTGTTTTTTGCCTTTACAAACTTTAAATGCATTTTTCTCAGACTTTTATTTTTGTTGATGTTAGTGTTTGCTATTCCCTAAAGATTTTTTTATTTTGAAGATAGAGTCTTGAAATTTTTTGTACACACTTATATATATATGTACTACAATAATTAGTATTGTATTTAGATCTGAGGGTTATAGTTATATTTTTTTTGAAATGTCGAAGTTAATATTTCCAAATTTTTCGTGTTTTTTTCAGGTTTTGCTACAAAATGTTTTTTAAAAATTTAAATAAAAGTTACATCTTTAATTCCATACTAACTTTTGTTCCCAATAATCCAATGAATATAAATCACTTAAAATAACTAAAAAATATTGAAAATTAAAAATGTTATAAAAGTTTTAAAAAACTTCAAAATTTTAAAAAAACTTTAAATTTTAAAAATGGTGCTTGCTAAAATGATTTTTTTTTTACCAGAATTAGTTTAATTTTATAATCTCAAACAAAGTCATTAATTATTTTTATTGTAACTGTCTCCAAAAAAATTTTTTGAAAAAGGGTACTGTGTAGCCTTAAAGGGTAATTTATTGTTGTAAAAATAGTTGATTCTTGAAAGTAGTTGAAAAAATTCATTGTTGATAAAGTAGAATTAAATAAATCCAATTAGGAAATATAAATTCTGAGACAGAGGTTTAAAAAAACTTGATATAAAACAGCACCCAACACACGAGTGCAGTTTTAAATCTGTTGTCATTTTATTGATAACTACTTCCAAAAAGTAAATTCCTACCACATTTTTTTGTAAAACCAATTACATACTGTGAAAACTACATCATGTAATAAATAATTACTTGATTAAATAAATATACTAATAGAAAATAGTTATAAAATATTTGTTAAAGAGTATTCCCCATTTCACTAAATTTCTCTCTGTACAGTAGAAAATCCAACCATGTCGATTAATTTGTTATTATAGATATAAATAAAATAGGGTAGATTGCCTTGATAAGAGTACAATAATAAGTTTTTAATATTGAGCATAATTTCAGCTCAACATTGAAAGCTGAATCAGAGACTTGTCTAGAATGACACCAAAATTTCCTCTTCACTATTGACAATAATGCTGTTGAAAGTAGAGAAACACAAGAATAAAGATTGAATGCTAAGTAAAACATTTGCATACAAAATCTTAAATTTCTAAATTTAATTACAACATGCCATAGAGAGCATTAATACAGATGCTGGGTCAGATTTAGAAATTTAAGATTTTATATGCTAACATATTATTTAGTATTCAATCTTCATTCTTGTGTTTCTTTACTTTCAATGTGAGAGTGATTCTCGATAGTGAAGAGAAAATTTTGTTGTCATTCTAAACAAGTCTCTCAGTCAGCTTTCAATTATTGTACTCTATCAAGGCATTCTAATCTATTTTATTTATATCTGTAATAACTAATCATTTAATTGACAGGATTGAATGCCTTACTGTACTCAGAAATTTAGTGAAAAGGGTGAATACTCTTTAACAACTACTGTCCGACCACGGAAGCGAGGTCCCTGGAAGCTGTTACGGAAACGTCATATTTTCGGATGTGTTTGTTTATGAAATACGGAATGTATTTCAGACTGCTTTTTGTCCGCAATTTTAAAGTTATTTTTTAAAACTTTATTTTTGATCGAATATTTGAATAATAATTTCAAAATAATAAAAAGAAGAAGCAAATCTATTTAAAAATAGGAGTTTTATAGGAGTGGATACTTTCGGATTACATCAAAATCAAAATTATCTAAAGCTACGTTTTCGGTGGTTCTTTTTTTCTGACGTTTCCTCGGAGATTCAAATTTTGGAGTTTCTTCACCCTTTGCTTCTCTGCGTATTCTATTTACACTGGCCATCGATATCCCGATCATTTCACTAGCTCTCTTTAGGGATTGCGAAAGTGGAACAATAACATTTCCTTCTAGTGCTTCTTTATCACACAATTTAATTACATTGTGTATTATACGTTTACAATCACTACGGAACGGCTTATTCCGAGCAGTTGTGTTGGGTAAAGGATCCATTAATTTTAATATAATAATCAAAATAACAGAAGAGGAAAAAACAAACAAGCGCAGTTAGTAACCGATTCTAAAGAATGTTGAGAGAATACGAGACTTTTCCCCCTCCTTCCTCAGCAGCCTTACCTACAGAGTGAATAGAATCGTCTTGGCACTATGCCAACCATGGTTCTTCGTACTGCGGTCGGACTGTAATCTATTACTATAATAATGAATAAAGTAAACATTTATTATATGATGTAGCTTTCACAGTAATTGGTTTTACAAAAAATGTGGTAGAAAGTAATTTGGGATACAACTTCTGCATAGTATTTTAATAGAGCATATCTTTTGTTACTTAATTGTCAAATTATGGTGGAGATCTGTGTATAAAATATTTTTTATTTGCGAGCAGCTGTTATTAGGGATAACCACAGTAAGAAATTATTCAAAATATACTATTTAGATTCAGTAATTACTAAACAATTGTTATGATATATTGTTTGATTAGTCTAGGTTAATTTGAAAAATGAGGTGGGTAATATTGACTATCTGTCAATGTTGAGTGAAATGGCATAGATTATATTATAAAGCGTGAAGAAACACTTAGACTTTTTGAACCAAGCTTCTAACCCAAATTTAAATTTTTTTAAAAATATTTTGCTAATGAGAGTATTTTCACAGATCTTAACAATGGAATAGAAAACCCGTATAGTCAACAAATTCATGGATAAACGATTCAGTTCTAAAACCAAAAAGCCTGGTTTCTGTATACTGTTGTAACATGATTATTATAAAAGTATACAGAAACCAGGCCTTTTGCTTTTAGGGCTGCATCTTTTATCCATGAATTAGTTGACCATACAGGTGTTCTGTTAAATTCTTTAGATCCATAAAAATATTTTCAATTTTAAAAGTTTTATTAAATTTTTTTTAAAATTCTGGTTAGAAGTTCGGTTTGAAAAGTTAAAAGTATTTTATTGCACTTTGTAAAATAATCTATGCCACTGCACTCAACATTGACAGCCAGTCAATCTTTGTATGCTTGCATCCTTTTTCAACTTAACTTAGATAAACCAAATAATGGACCATAAAAAAACCTACACACTTGCAAACATAACCTTATTATAGTCAACAATTGTTTAATAATTAACTGAACCTAAATAATATATTTTGGAATATTTTTTTACTGCCCTTATCCTTACACTTTATAATAACAGCTGCTCACAAAAATATATTTTATGTGACAGATCTCCACCAAAATTTGACAATGAAATAATAAAAAAATTAAATACTAGGCAGAAGTTAGTATTCCAAATGACATTCAACTACCTATTAGCTCATCAACGAATGATCTAATACATCTATAAGCAATATTATTATTATTATTACTTCTGTAAGGAATTATGAATGAACCTCTAACTACTTCTCATGAAATTCTGATAATTAAATTTAAAATTTTTTTAACATTAACTATCAAGAGTAAAATAACCCTTGGCATTTTATATCTTTATAATATAAAAATATAAAAATTTTTTTGGTAAGCAGTTATGATAAAAGACTTTCACAAGAGTCATGGTTAACTGAAGTCCCTGAACTGCACTTTCGGACATACCTAATACTTTAATAACAGGCTTGCCAGATAAAAATATAATGAATAAAGGAAATCAATATCAATCCACAAATTACTGCAACCAAAGTTTATGAGAATGTTCGGATTAGCATATAAAATATACAAAGAGAAATTTGAAAATTTGAGTTGTTTATTAATTAAGAATTATGTAATAAAAATATTTTTTATGGTTTTTCATAGAAAAATTCTAATTTAAGTACAAAAAATAAATTTAAAAAAAAATATATTCACAACTTTGTGATTTTGCCCACAAGTTCACTGCTGAAAAAAAGGATATCTAGAGAATAATAAAAAAAAAATGGGTTCAGTGAGGTTCAAATCAACTTACACAGATTATGAATCGAACACACTGCCAAGTGAGGAATGGAATCTATCGAAGCAAATCACAATGAGGTGAAGATGGATTCCAGTTTCAGAATTCTGTAAAGAAACCAATATTTTCTTATAATGCCATAATAAAAATTAGAGTGATTTGTGATACCAAGAAGCATTGAAAAGCAGAGTTCATTATAAATTTGCTTATCAGTGAAATAAAAAAGGTCGATCCTTAAAATTTGAAATATTATGATTTTTTGAAATTGAGTAACAATAGAATTGATGTTTGAGTAGTATTCAAAAAGTTATACAATGAGAAAAATAAATGTAATATAAATAAAAGAAGAAAAAAAATGTAGCATCGAATTTTTGTTATGGATCATATTGTTAAAAACTATGTTAGGGCTAAAGACATAATCGGCATTTTCAGTTTCACAGTTTGAAAAAAACGGGAAAAAACCAACTTTTTAAAAAGTTTTCTACAATTTTCTGATTTAACCGAACTTCTATTAACGTTTTAATTTATTTCAAGTTAAGTTGGGGGGGGGCACGTCTATGCTTTGGACCAGTAAGTTCTTATTTATTTTGTACAACATGACAACTAAATACTCTCTAAAAGTCTTGAAAACAAATAGCTTATAAATCAGTTATTGAGGACATTCTCAAATTTTTAATGACACACACAGAATGCAAAAGTTTACCTAAAGTTTTAATAAAAATCTAGCACACATGATGTTATCTAAATAAAGGTTCTCATCCTTGTCAGGTTATACAAGATTTTAAAGTTGAAACTGACAAATTAAATTATATAAATGCATGATGACCAGCAATTTAATAACTTAGGAATGAAAAATATAATAACTTTCTGCATATATTTATATACATATGATTATGCAATACTAAAAAATAAAAACAACTATAAACATTAATATTCAGATGTATGCTGATAAGTGCATGACTTTTTTTCCAGTTGCTTCTTTTCTGCACTCATACAGACTGCATGATTGAGCATAAATCAGAATTATATAGTATGTTGTGTTAAAAATATGCATATCAGATATCTGATCTACAGAGGCTGTTCGCACATTTTTTAGACGATTTTGGTAAGCGGTAATAGAAAATCGTTTGCTGCAAAAGAAATAATTGCAATTGTACTATGTTTTTAAAAGTCCAAAATATATTCTGCGGCTTGAAAGTTTTGTTTTTATTCAAAATGGCGTTTTTAACAAAGCAGTGGTTCGAAGGCTACATTTATGCTCTTTCCGAAGAGAAATATGCATACTCCGTTATCCAAAAACGATGTGAGAGTCATGGTTTTGTGATATCTAAAGCGTCGATAGGTAATATCGTCAACAAGAAAGGAAAAAACGTCAAATTGGAGCCTCAAGTGGGACAAAAATTCCAAACAAGTATCCAAGGAAAAAACGGACATCTTCGACTATTGCAAAGGTACGTTGTTTAATGTTAAAAGAAAATCCCCCTAGTCAAAGGACAGTTGCCAAATCATTAAAATGCTCGGTGTCCACTGTAAACAAAATGATAAACGTTGATTTAAATCTTAAGAAAGCGAAAAAACGCAATGTGCATCGTCTTCTTCCAAATCATATCGCTGAACGCAGGACACGCTGCAGAATTCTATATGAGAAACACTTATCCAAAGAAAAATGGAAAACAATTGTCACAATAGATGAATCAAGGGTGTATTTAAATGATTGCAACAAAAAAAGAGCCATTTATTATCATAAAAGGGGAGAAAAAAAATTTAAGTACAAGGTTCAAAGAATCGAAAGAAAGTTTTTCTAAGGGATTCATGACTGTTGCTGGTTTTTCTTATAATGGCAAGTTAAAAAGAAAGAGAGTGGAAAAAAATGTCAAGATTAACTCCTAATTCTATTAGGAACATATTTCATCTCCAATTTTTCTGAATGAAATACCATCGCTTTACCCACAGTGCCATCAATCTGTGAGACTCCATCAGGACAAAGCTAGCAGTCACACATGAAAATCCACTGTAAATTTCCTAAAAGAAATGGATAAAAAAACTGGTATCAAGGCCATACCCTTCACTGATATCCCTACTAGATCTCCCGATGTATCACCTATGGATTTTTGTGCTTTCGGACTTTTAAAATCTGCAATATCCAAACGTCGTCCCAAAACCCTTACAGGACTCTGGAAAGCTGTTCAGGAGGAATGGGATAGAATACCTCTTCTGACATTTCAAAAGGCATTATTATCCTGGAAAATGCGGTGTTGAAAGATAGTTCAGAATAAGGGATGTCAAATAGAACATTTAAAACACAAGAATTTTATGTAATTTAGTTTTGTGAATACAATATACATCGTCTAAAAAATGTGTAAACAGCCTCTGTATAAGTATAAAATCAATAAACTTCTGTTAGAATTTTTAAAAATTATAGCATGAAGTTGAACATATGCAAAATGCTTGCAATGCTGGATATATTATATTAAAAACATAAATAATGTTGTAAATTTAAAAAAGTTTCATTGTTATATTATAGCTGTTTTATGGATGAAGTTCTATGTAATGTAATATAAGAAATTGTAAGTAATTAAGAATGTCTGTTAAGTAATATTATGTTTATGTAAAGGTTTAATATATGGTAATTTAAAAGTTTTTCCCCCTCTCTTATGGTATGGCTCCTGTACAGTGATTCGCAAAAGCTAGTTTAGAAGTAAAAATTTTGAAGAAAAATATTAACTTTCTTTTTTATATAATTTTCTGCTCTGGTTGACTGGAGGTTGGGAAAGGAACGAAGTCTGTATGCTTAAAGAGAATACTTTGATAGACACAATTATTCTAAACATTCAAATATTTACTATATAATATACTACAAAATATCATCGATTCAGAACTATAATGAAAGGCTTTTTTTTGGTTAATAATAAAGTCAGTTGTTCAGTCAAGAAGTCAATTATTGTATTTGGATGATCAGAAATTTTATGTCGTAGAACATCAAGCAATTCAATTACCACATTTAATACATTTTCACCATCACTCATTACTGTTTTCATTTAATCCAAATTCTTTTAAAATGCTTAACATATTATTTATCTTATTTGTTTTGCAAGGAAATTTATAATTATTAAATTTTGTAATCTTACAATTCTTAACAAATGCCACAATATTAAGTTTTAGAATAGCACGTTACCTTTTGATGCTTTCCACAATCCTTTAAGCCAGGCTGATGTTTTGTTGATCTTTTCTAGGAACCTAAATACAAACAAAAAGATATTTACTTTACTACAAAGTAAAATTACATATTTCATTTAAATACAAAAGAATTTGCATAAAGGAGGGAAATTACCAGTCAAGAGCCAAAGAGGCTCTTGGCCTCTTTCTATTGTAGGGTTTCCTATGGTCATAGTCTGAAAGATCTGTTAGGAGAGTAAGCTCATTAGCTTCAATGCTGTCATAAAATTTAATATTAAGGGAGTGGATGAGTTTAGTGAGGGGGGGGAGTTTAATTCTTCATAAATTTTATAATTTCTAAAATAATAGGGGGCATTTACAATTGTTCTAATAGTACTATTTTGAGCAGCACAGATTTTATTAATTTGATACTCAGGACAGTAAGACCAGGCCTGGCAAGCATAGGTTAAAATAGGTCTAAGGAATGCACTGTAGATGAGCAACTTCATATTTAAGTTCAAATAACTATTTCGAGCAATTAAGGGGAAGAGTGTTCTTTTAGCAGCTCGAAATTTATTAATAATGTGTTTTATGTGGGGGCGCCAAGTGAGATTCTTGTCAAGAGTAATACCAAGATATTTACAGGATTTGGAACAGGGCAGAGCAGTGTTGTTAATTATGATTTTATGGTCATTATATGAGATAGGTGATTTTCTGGAAAACATGACAGCAACACATTTGTCAGTATTGAGTTTCATTTTCCATTTGTGTGTCCATGTTTGAATGTGATGTAGGTGGATGTTAAGCTGGTTGACTGCAAAGTTAATTTTGTTGTAAGACATGTATATGGCTGTGTCATCTGCGTAAACAGCAGCGTGTGTTCTGAAGTGTGTTGGGAAGTCGTTTGCATAAATTAAGTACAGAACTGGGCCTAATAAGCTTCCTTGTGGCAGGCCGCAGAGAATGTTGTGTTTCTGTGAGAGTGTGTTTTGTAGTTTGACTTGGAATGTTCTGTTTGTAAGGTAGCTGTAAATTAAGTGAATAATGTTAGGTGTGAAATTGTAATTAATGAGCTTGTGAATGAGACCCTGTACCCAGACTGAATCGAATGCCCTGCTGATATCCAGAAAGACAGCAGCAGTAGATTTACTGTAAGTTTTGGCTTTGGCGAGATCACTAACAACTCTATATAATTGATGGGGGGGCTGAGAGAGAACGCCTGAATCCAAATTGGTATGGGGAGAGGATGTTATTATTTTCAAGGTGGGTGTTAATTAAGTTTAGAATGAATTTTTCTGCTAGTTTACTAATAGTTGAGAGTAAGCTAATGGGTCTGTAATTAGAGGGGTCAGAGGGAGCTTTACCAGGTTTATGGATGGGGATAATTATAGAGTTTTTCCAGGGAGAGGGGAAGTAGCTGGTGCGAATAATAGCATTAATAAGGGTGGTAATATTAATTAAGAGCTTGGGTGGCAGATTTTTAAGCATAATACTTGTGATTTTATCCGCACCAGGGGCTTTATTATTTTTAAGTTTTCTGATATGGTTTATAACTTCAGAGGGGGGAATATGAGTATGAATAGGAGGGATGGGGGAGTCAAGTAGGTTTTCAAGATTAGAAATTACTTCTCTCTCAGTGGGGGTGGGTGGGATAAGTTATGGGGGGTTAACTGATTTACTAACTTTTGAGCAATTAATGCTGCTTTGTCTTCCTGGGTAAGATCTTGTGTAGCTGTAGTGTTATTGTTAAGTGGTGGCATGTTAAACTTCCTAGTTTTAAGTTGTCGTGTGGCATTCCAGATGGAGTTGTTTTGTGTAGTTAAGTTAGAGACATAGAAATTCCAACTGGTGTTTGACTTGTGTCTGATGTATGTTTTTAAGTTTTCTTGTGCCTGGTTCATGAGTGTTTTGTGATGAGGGAGTCTGGATTGCTGCCATGTTTTCCTGGTGCTGTTTCTAAGATTTTTAAGATGGTTGAGTGTTTTGTCTGTAGATTTTCTGTTAATATTGTTGTGAGTTGTTTGGGTAGCAAGTGTTGTAGGCTGTAGTGATGGTGTCGGTTATGTATTTAGTGTAATTGTCTATTTCATCTGGTGTGTTTGGGATGTTAAAGTTATATGGTGTGTTCTTAAGTAAATAGTTAAAGTGATTCCAGTCAGTGATAGTTTTATGGGTGGTGTGGTTGAGATTTATGTTAAAATTTATGGTTAGTTGGACTGGAAGGTGATCAGAGTTAAGTGCATTGAGTGATTGAATGTTCATGGGGTAAGGGACTCCCTTAATGAAAGCAAAATCAATAATGGAACCATTACCTTGGTGGCTGTAATGTGTTGGTGTGTCAGGTGCAAGTATGTCTATGTCATAGTTGTTTATTAAGTTATAGATGGTGTTTCCATGAGTGTTGTTAGTGTTGCAGTTCCAAAAGGTGTGTGTGGCGTTGAAATCTCCAAAAATTATTAAGTTATTGTCAAGTTGGGCTATTTTAATCAGGTCATTATGTACGTCAGAGTGGTTTTGTTGGGGGGGAATGTAAGTGGAGACTATTCATAGTTCACGTTTTTGTAGTTGATTTTGTCATCCCTTTGTTTTAGGATGCAAATTGGTTTTATTTTTATGTTTTCAACTGAATTTGGAATAGTGGTGTAATTTAGCGTTTTTTCTGTTAATCCACTGAATTTGTTATTAGTTTGAATAGTAGTAGGGGTTGCTAGAAGAGGCTTGTACTGTCTAGCAGTGTGCCTGGCGTTAGGGAAAACAAAACCATTATTTTGTGTGTCTTTGCTGTGTGTGTTCTGATCTTTTGTTAGTTCGTTAAGTGCGATGTTTGCCCTCTTAGGGGGCTTAGGATTCATGTTATCAGTTGGGTTGGTGTTTTGGAAATTGTTAGTATTATTAATTTCTACCGACAAATAATAGTCCGGCTTACCTCCCAGGATTGAGTACGCTGATACCACACTCGGGTACGTTGACAGCAGTTCTTGTCGTATCTCGTCATTAGTGATGGGATTCAGCACTTTCTCGAGTAGGTACGTTTCCATGTTCGTCAGCGGGGTGAAGCTACCCTAACTACGTCACGCTTTAAAGTGGCAACCCGTGCAAAAGCGTTGTTCTCTACGTCGTTCATTGGTCCACGTAGCTGCCATTCAACCGAAGACCTGCCTTTCTTCCCAAAATCTTTCAAAAATGGCGGCGAATTTAAACCAAATATCAAATTCGATAGTTGAAGCATTTTTTTCTGTTTTCATAAGCTTCTGGGAAGCTAAAAACACAGACAACGACCCCCTTTTTTTATATCAAACCACTGAGCTACTCTTACAATGACAAAATTTTTGTTAGTTTGTCATTATAAGAAATCTTAGTCATATGAACAGTATTTACAGTTTAAAGAATTCAAATCATAATGAAATACATCTCATTTTCATCATATTAATTTTACAGTAGCATATTCTTATACACATTGGAATGAAAGAAAAACAATTTTTAATTAACGGACCATAGTTAAAACAAACAAATCACACCTATTTAGTTCTTGTATATTTTTCAAGTTTATTCTGTTGCTAGTTTATATTGTCGTTTTCAAGTTTATATTGTTGTTTTGTTTTGTTTTGGTTCATGATCCTTTGTAGTACACAAAAACATTAATGTTTTTCAAAAGTCCATAGTAATCACACATGGTTTCCATCACTTGTTTCACTGACACATTGAATTTTTTTTCTTTTTGTTTCAAATTTTGGTATTAATGTAATTTTGTTTTTATCAATGCATGTCTCGCAGAAGTGCCCCGAACGGACAACGATGACTCGCTAACTAATTTAACAATCCCTTCTACTGCTTCTGTGTGACATGGAAAATTATTGAAGTGATAGGTTCCTTTATAAACTGCTTTAGTTTTTCATCAGAAATGCCTCTTCATAGGAGATCCTGTTACTTTAACATCATTCCATTCAATCATATCAATATAATCCTTCGCATCAAAGTTTATACGTTGAATTAAAAACTTTCCTTCATTTGCAGTCCTTGCTTTTAGAATCCTACGTAATCCAAGCTCTCTTACATGACTGCGATCATCTGATATCATACAAAGGAGGAATTTTCTGAAGCAGATTATTGTCACTGGATAATGTATAAAAGATGGCATAATAGCACTTTCAACGGCAACAACCAACACTTAAACATTACTGTAATTGGATGTGATGGAACTGGCTTGAACACTGGATTGAATAATGGTGCGATTCCTTTATTGGAAAAGGAATTAAGAAGGCCACTGCAGTGGTTGATTTGTCTATTTCAAGTAAATGAACTGCCCCTACATCCTAATTAAAGGTCCAAATGAATTTGGAGGAGAAATAGGTAAACTACTAGAAAACTGCTATGAACTACCAGTCATTGAATTTGCACCTATTGAAAATGACATTCCATTACTAGAAATTAAGGAAGATTTACGTGTGGACCTAAAATATTTGTTAGAAATGAGTAATGCAATCTCTGTTGGGAGGTGTTCTTCTGATTTGTCCATGAGAAAACCAGGAAAACTTTGTCATTCAAGATGGATTAGATTAGCAAACAGAATACTTCCCTTGTATGCGGGAACAGAATATCCTGCAAAAAATCTCCGAATACTGACTGAGTACATTTTGAAAGTTTATGCAGCTGTTTAGTTTAACCTAAAGCTGAAAGCATCTTGTATCCATGGATCAAAGCACCTGTGGAAACTTGTAAGCTATTTACGTTACCTCCATCAGACTCTTAAAAATTTAATTCACCCAGTTATTCAAAGAAATGCATACTTTGCTGCTTCTGAAAATCTCCTCCTTTGTATGATATCAGATGATCGCAGTCACATAAGAGAGCTTGGATTAAGTCTGATTCTAAACGCAAAGGCTAAAAATGAAGGGGACATCAGAAAGTTTTTAAACCAACGTATAAATTTAGATACCAAGTATTATATTGACATGATTGAATGGAATGATGTTAAAGTAACAGGACTTCCTATGAAGAGCCATATTTCTGATGACAAACTAAAGCCGTTTATAAAGGAAGCAAAAGAATCTGATCACGAGAGTCAACGTATTGACTTCAATAATTTTCCATGTCACACACAAACAGAAAGAATGGATTGTTAAATTCGATACCGAGTTGTCCGTTCGTGACACTTCTGCAAGAGATGCATTGATAAAAACAAAAATACAATCTCAAAAGAAAATGCCAAAATTTCAAACAAAAAAACAATTCAATGTGTCAGTGAAATAAGCAATAGAAACCATGTGTGATTACTATGGACTTTTGAAAAACATAAATGTTTTTTTCAAAATAACGTTTTGCTTTTAAAGACATTAATCACTATTAATATTTTTCTAAATAAGTGTGATTTGTTTATTTTAACTAATGCCCGTTAATTAAAAATTGTTTTTCTTTCATTCAATTGTGTATTATTAAGATATGCTACTGTAAAATTAATATGATGAAAATCGCAAAATTCTACAAAATCAGTTGTTCTATAATGGCATTTAACAGTTAGAAATACTTAGAATTGTAAGTTTCCTGTAAAAATATCGTATTTTGAATATTTTATTTACAATATATATATGTATATATATATTATTTTAATATACTGTAAAAGAAATAAAAAAATACAAATTTTATCACTTTTTCATAAAAATATCCATTTTGAAGCACTTTGCGGTACTTGAAAAGATTTTAGTAGAACAATAAAATTTTATTTTATATTCTTTATTCTAATCCCAAGAGGCAACTTTTGAAAACTATAACATATTTAAATAAAAAAAAGTTTTTTCGTTCCACCCTAGCGAACATGCACGAAGATTATCTTGAAACCGCCAACATGCTCTGGTTTGGGTACAGATTTCTCAGACGCACCGAGTTGAAAGCTTGGCGATTTTGTGTATGGCGTGGTAACCATGCGATTTTGGCGAAATTTTTTGGTTGCCAAGCTGAGGCGATTAAGGCGCCAACGTTGTGGCACTTGTAAATTCGTGACGTATTTATCATGTGATTATTTCGTGACGGATGTATCACGTGCATTTGACACGTGATTTATTTTGACGAATTAAAAGATTCTTCTTATGTTGAACAATTTTGAATGCGGTGTGTGAGTTTTTAAAATAATGGTGGATTATAAAGTTAAGTTTAAATTTTGTGCATTATTTGATGTTATATGTGTGTTTTTTTGGTGCTATGTTCATTTATTGAGTGCAATGGCTTCTAAGTTGCCATTGAGTGCACGAGGTTGTTGTTTAAGCTGGATTTTATTGAAAACAGGTGTGTAATAGGTATTGTATGGAGAATGGCCGTTTACGCCTACGAATTCGTATGGCCAGCGTAAGCTTTGCTTTACTGACCGCTACAGCCAGCGGCAGCGGCTTTTCTGTAATGTTTTTGGACTGACGCGGAACGTAGCGTAGCGAAGTGTAGCGAGGGTATCTGAGCGAAGCGAAGATCCCGTGTGCGCTTACGAGTTTCGTAAAGCCAGCGGGAAGTTTGTTTTCCAACTTATTTTATCTTGCTTCGTCACCATTGATGTTTTTGTTTACATTTCGCATTTGTTTCACTGACTGCTACAGGCACCGGAAGCTTTGTGGTACTGTACTACAGCCAGCGGTGCGTAGCGAAGCCAGCGGCAGCGGCTTTTCTGTAATGTTTTTGGACTGACGCGGAACGTAGCGAAGCGGAGTGTAGCGAGGGTATCTGAGCGAAGCGAAGATCCCGTGTGCGCTTACGAGTTTCGTAAAGCCAGCGGTAAGTTTGTTTTCCAACTTATTTGTTGTTTCTTAGTCGCCATTGATGTTTTTGTTTACATTTCGCAATTTAACATGTCTGCGGAGTAGGGAAAAGTTGGCGTCAAAAACATTTGACGCCAACTTTTTGTCAAGTTGGTGCCAAAATGTGTTGACGCCATCTTTCCGCCAAGTTGGCGTCAAAAAGCTTTGGCGCCAACTTGTCGCCAAGCCCGGTGCGTCTGAGAAATCTGTTCCCTGGTTTGTTATCGGTAATTCACACATTTATCTTGAGTGGTTCGTAGCATGGGTGGTAGCGCTCTGGGTTTGTAACCTAGAGGTGGCGGGATCGAATCTCGCGGCTGGCATTTTTTCCCCCTCTTTATTCCCTCTCTTTCCCCTGCTTCAAGGCTGGCAAGCTGAAGTTCTTAGATTATTTCCTTCAAGTTAATTAAAAAAATATATGTAATTAACATGTAGATGTTAGTCGACGGCAAAAAAAAATTTTAAATGTCGTAAAAAAATATTAATACATAGGCTTATGGAAATATAACCTATAAGAAAAAATATTTTGTTTACAAATGTTAACATTTTAAAACTCTCTTGCAAACTCTCTCTGACTGCAGAAATTCCAGGAACATGCTATCTCTTTTCTATATCTTTTACTAACAATTCTTGCTACCAATGGTGTTAGGCGAGCTCCACAAAATAAGAACTATTTTAAGAAGTAGAGGGCATAAATATGGAACCTCTCCCCACATTGGAGATCTATGTCTATATCCGTTTCAAAATCAAAATCATACCCGTCTGAAATATGTGCTTGAAAATTAGCAACTGCAAATATATTTTGGTAGCTGAGGCACTTTCTTATACATTTTAGGTATAATTATAATTTGGTTACATGCACTAAATAGCATTTTATTTTTGCAGTGCAGGTAAAAATAAAAAGAGAAGAGTTTGATTAAGAAAAAATATCTTTAATATTTACTAGGAAATTCATTGTGGAAGTTGCTACGTAAATGTGTGACATCCACCGCTAAAAATAAATGAGTAGTAAAATAACATAGATACCACTAATTCCTCTCTTTTAAATAAAGAGTGGTGCAACAAGGCTCCATTTTTAAGTAGATATTTTTAAAATTTCTCCAGTAATAGATAAAAAATTAACAATGAAACTACTTTTTGATTACCTTACACTTCTCACATAATATAATATTTACATACCAAGAATGTTATGTGAATTTTCCTCGTAAAAGAGGTTACACAGAAATAAGAGCCATTTTTCTGAAAAGTATCTTTTGTTTAATCATCACCTTCCCTTTCAAATCCATAATTCTGATACAGATTTCTGCTACTTATGGCTACGAATCGGACGGCCGATTAAGGTACGATGGAGCCATGTCGGTATCGGCGCGGTTCATATCAACCCATCACAGGCCCTGAAACACGTAAACAGCAAAGCGTTCCCCTTCGAAGGTTCGTAAACAACCCGCGAACGGCCCAGAAAATTTCTCCCGTACTTGTCGTTCTACCTGCGCTTCCAGCACTGGCCCGATAAGCTGCCGTCAGTCCTGTGTTTGTTGGGTATATATTTATAAATTCAGCGTTTAAAACTACATAATGTAGAAGATTTAGCGTGGTGTCTGTGCAAAAACAAAATAATACGTGATACAGAAGAAATATCCGATAGTTCCGGAAATCGACCTTCAAGTTCTAATTATAAAAGTAGTTATAATCCAGCATCTGATCCAACTTGGACTGTCTTTAATGCAAAGCTGTTAAAAGACCAAAAACCTATCACTCGCATATGTGCTCTACCAATCATACCAGCTACTCCAACAGATCGTTCCATACAATTGACTTTCTAGACGTACTTTGAAACATTTACTATATATGTGTGAGGAGTAGATTCAAAATATGTTGTTCCATTAGATTTGGGTCTTTACCGTCCTGTGCAGCAACTTCTCATGGCTCAACAGAATCTTCGAGATCGCTTTGTGCTACGACCTGGAGATTTACATATATGTATGGCCTTACTACGTGCTATTGGCACATTTATTGAGGCACATTTTTATTGGCACATTTTGGGGGGCTCTTCCTCTCTTTTCTAAGAATCACACACAGGTCCCAACCGCGAGCCAACCATCTTCTTCACAGGACGCGCTCTCTCCCTTTTGTGCTCTGTGATGACTCCGTCGTCCTTGATTCTGCCTCTGTCATCTAGACATTTTATTTATCTTCAATATGAGGTATTACAAAAGAAAATCGGCCGATAAATAACCGAAATAAAGTGGATTTTTTTAATTCCATGGCGGCCAACTTGATGACGTCATTACTACTATACGCCACACACCAAAGAGTGACACCATGGAAATTATTCATCTACAGGTAGTTTCTGATGAAAAAAATATCCACCCATGTTCCCATCATTAATACCGCCACGGAGCTCATTTTTTCGACATATGCTCCCCTACTACATAGGGATGCGACATCGATGTTTTGTCAAAAACATCGATGTTTTAAACATCGATTTATTGAAGCCGATGTTTTTTTAACATCGATGTTTTGTGCTCGATGTTTTACGTTGTCTCGATGTTTTTTTTAAGGAAAAAGTACCGTAATAAAAAAAATTTACCGCATAGCATAATTTTCACACTCAGTAAATGTAAGTCTGAATTCTGAAAAGGACGAATACAAAAGGGGGAATGATTCCTTAGAAAATAGACAAATGGCAATTAACAACCAATGAACCAATCAGAGCGCTTGGAATGTTCCTGACACTCCAGAACCTTCCATGGGGTTTTATTTTACAAATAGTATATACACGAGTGCATCCATTTAAATCTTTGTTTTGTGCTGGTTTTATATAAGTTGACGTTAATATTATTAGTAAGATGCCTCCCAAAAGTACCGTTTGGAAATATTTTTACAAAACCTCTGACAAATTGTCAAAATGCAATATTTGCCTTAAGTCCCTCAAAACTTCTGGCAATACCACGAATTTATCTGGACATTTGAAGGTAAAACATGGCGGTATTTACAACGAGAATTTTGAGTCATCAATGTAGCCCAAAGCAACCAAGTTTTTGTCATTTGTGTAAAATTAAATCACCCCCTCCCCCCACGACTAACGGAAGTAACATTAATGTTAGAGATTACTAAACCAGTTTTAAAACATGGATGTTCTAAAACATCGATATTTAAAAACATCGATGGTTTTTGGGCGATGTTTTATTAGCATCGATGCTTTAATATTGAATATCGATGTTTCAAAACATCGATGTTTTGTTATCGATGTCGCATCACTACTACTACATAGCAGATGCTGAAAAGAAGAGTCTATTTGTGTGTGTGGGAGGGGAGAAAAACAGTCCGTTACAGTCTTCCCCACAAGATGTATAAGCCCGACCACACACCGAATGCAACAAAACATTGCGCAACGTTTCTGTGTCTAGACGTTGCGCAACCAAAATGTTTTATCGTGGAAAATGGTGATACATTTTGACTCGCAACGCTAGGTTGATTTGATATTTCATCAGTAGTAAGTAAGAACACGGGAGGTCTGCAGTATTTTGTTCTTTGTTGAGGGAAGTGTTCAGTTTTGGGAAAGTAGTTTGGTCATAATTGTGGGTGATATGGCAAGTGAGGAAGTAGAAGTAGCTATTCTTTTGTAGCAATTTATATAATGTTTGGATGAAAAACCAGTAAGAAGCTGTTGGATTCATCCAATCAATAAAAAAAGAGACATTGGCAGTTTTATTAAAGAACTTAGAAATGACCCAGATAAGTTTTACACTTATTGTAGGTTAAGCATATCTACGCTTGATTATCTCTTGGGACTTGTTGAAGACAAGATTCGGAAAAAGAACACCAACTTCCGCAGGAGTATACCTCCAGAAGAATGGCTTTTAATAACATTACGGAATAACTTTTAATAACATTGTTGAATAACAAAAGCTTTTTTGTTTTGTAAACGTATTAATATAAAGAACAGTAACAAAAGAAAGACAAATATATAGTTAAGTATCTACTTTTAAATCTAAGAAAAACATATCTTATAAAATATTTTAAAAAATCAATAAATAAAAAAACAACGTAAGCGCAATTTTTTTTCGCCTTGTACCAATTTTGCCGCTCTGGGCAGATGCCCTGCTTGCGCCTCCCTAGATCTGGTCCTGAGTGACGCAACGCTATTTTTCTTTCTTACCAATATCTTAAAAAATGGGGGTGTCTGGATTACTTGAGGGCAAGGTTTATTCGATTAAATGTGATAAATTGGCGTGGTACATACTTGGAATATTCAATTCCTCAGCTATATCTTGCCAAATTTTATTTATTACATCTTGGTTGTGGTTGTCCTTTGCTCTAAAATCATAAATTTCTGGCCTTGCGTAGACAAGAACTATCAACTTGTCAGCATCAACCTCCATCTCTTTTTATTATAATAATGCAAAAATCCTCAACATGAAGCATTAAGGGGACAGTGGACTTTCAAAATTGCGAAATTTGTCCAAAAATTCGATTTTTTTTATTTTATTGAATTGTGAAACTACGGACGAGTAGGAATGTGTTGCAAAAAAGAATTTTTAATTTCTGTGATTACTTTCCTAGTTATTGGCATTTGTATTTAATTTAAATATTATGGGGTTACTAATAGCAATAACTTTAAATGTGTTTTTCTCAAAACAAAAATTTTCATGTCATACGAATATTCAAACTGCTCGAGGCGCATTTCTAATTATCGTATTGCTTTGAAATTTAAGTTTTATATACTTAACTGTATATCAAATAAATCTTATTGAAAAAAATTATGCTTCGTAGCTCAGAATTTCTAAATTTTGTACTTGAAACGATGATTTATAGGTATTTTGCGTAATAAAAAGGGTGTTTTCACTATAATTATTTTTTTCTCTTTATATTTTTAATGAATGCTTAAAATAAGCATTAAGTTTCATTGTTAGTACTATAAGGTATCCTGTAAATAAAAATTACCATATTATATGCAAAAGAAATGCGCATGGAACATTTTTAATTAGGCCAATTTTTGATATAATTAATAATTCATAATTCATAAATTATTAATATTTCATGTTTAAATTTTAACCACTTTTACATATCTATGGTACTAATCACATATTCAAATTTCAAGCAAATCCATTCAAAACAAAAAAAGTTAGGTTTGAAGGTCCACTGTCCCCTTAATGAAAATAAAATGCGTGTGTTCCCGCACGTGCGCAGATGAAATGTTTCACCAGCTATGTGTCGTGAAACATCGGTCAGAGAAGCATACACTTTTGTTGCAGCAACGTTTCCGAAATGACGCGACGTGTTTCAAAACAATGTTGCATCCGGTGTGCAACACTCTCCTTTGATTACATTGCAGACGATGCGTCCGATACAGAAAGCTAGAAACAGAAACGTTGTGCAATGTTTTGTTGCATTCGGTGTGTGGCCAGGCTAAGATATCCTCATCATACATCTTGCTTCTTGAGGCGGCTGTTTCCTGGTTGGTCCATGTAGTTTGCATTTTGGGG
The DNA here is from genome assembly GCA_907164885.2 of Dolomedes plantarius. NCBI lineage: Eukaryota > Metazoa > Arthropoda > Arachnida > Araneae > Dolomedidae > Dolomedes > Dolomedes plantarius. Next base: position 4,576,262 of record OU015494.1, on the reverse strand, counting down.
AATTAATTGTGGAATTGCTTTTCTGAATTTGTTGGCCTAGGGCTTTCTTTGGTCGTCCTCTGTTCCGGATTGGATGCATGGGAGCAAGGTCTCGTCCTTCATATGGTCTCAGAGCAGAAACATGATAGTTGCCTATGGGAGAAAGAGGATTATCGGTAGCAGCTAATGTATAAGATACTGGTGATCTCTGTGATAGAATTGTATAAGGGCCATCATGCCTGGGCATGAACTTGGAAATGTGGTTTTTGTCAGAGTTACTATGGGGGTGAGTTGTAACCCAGACTTTGTCGCCTTGTTTGAGGGAAGGAGCCTTTGTAAATTTTTTGTCTGCATAATGTCTATGATGGTCTTGCCTTTCCTCTCTTCGATCTCTAACTTGTTTAATGAAATTGCCGAATTTCTTTAAATACGGAGTAATCTCAGGAATAAAATTATCATTCTCGGCAACACTTCGAAAATCACGGGCAATATCGTCGGTAGTACGTAGCTCTCTACCAAACATGAGATATGCAGCAGTCTGTCCGGTGGAATCCCATTTTGCTGTGTTAAGGGCAAATTTAATGATTGGTAGCTTTTCCCTCCAGGTATTGTGATCATTCTCAACTAACATGGCTAAACTGGGCTTAAGATCCCTATTCCTCCTTTCAACAGGATTTGCCTGTGGATGATAAACTGGGGTTCAGGTTTGTTTGATGTCCAAAAGATAACATACTTGCTGCATTATAGCACTAACAAATTGAGGTCCGTTGTCACTTATTACCCGTCTAGGGAAACCATATCTCAGAAATAGTTCTTCTATTAGAATGATGGCACACTCTTTAACTATTGCAGTGGTTAATGCAAATATTTCTACCCACTTGGTGGTACAGTCTTCTATGATAAAGATCCATTTATTCTCATTACTCTTTGGTAAACGCTCAAACAGATCTATTGAAAGGGTCTCAAACCGTTGACTATAGATCGGAGTTTGTAACATTCCAGATGGTTTCTGGTTACTAGGTTTATAACGACAACAATCAGGGCACTTCTTGATATATTCAGTAATATATCTACGCAAACCAGTCCAATAGTACCGCTTTGAAATTCTATCGTAGGTTCCTTCGATTCTGTAATGTCCGGCTGATGGGGCATCATGGTGCTCTTTCAGCACTCTTTCTCGTTCTTGAATCGGGACCACTAACTGGGATTCTTCTGTATTTGCCTCTGGAGAATATCTATATAACACTCCTTGATTCATTAGGTAACCACGGTCACTCCAATTGGCGAAATTCTCATCTTTAACGAGACTTTCTAAAGATTCTATAATTTTCCTAACATCTTCGTCTTTTAATTGCTCTTCATGAATTTCTTTCGCACTTCGTGCATTAGGTTTAGGTACTAACACCACCGGTGAAGTGTAAGGTGATTCACACTCATATATGGTTCCAGTAGCTAGCAACTAATCTAGCTCCTCCATTAGCAATTCTTTCTTTGGCGGAGACTTACGATACGGCGGAACTGCGACCGGAGGGTTATCCCCCGTATCAATGTAGTGTTGGACTTTGGGAATTGTTTCTTCCCCTTGTTGAAAGACATTTTAAAAATGACTTAACAATTCGTTTAATTCTGATCTTTGTTCATTGGATAGATGTTTCCCTTCATTTTCTCTTAAAAGCCACGTGTTGAATTCCACAGCATTTTTAGAACACTCAAGTGGACTGAAATACTCATCATCAAATCTATATTTCTGTTTCGGATTGTCGTGGTAATACCACCTATGATTTGGAAGATCTAAAACAATCCCAGCGCTACGCAAAAAATCAGTTCCGAACAATGTTCTGTTACCCTTTGCTGTAGGTAATGCAAATAAGTTTATTTCGAAAGATCGTCCTTCAATTTCAATTTCTACTTGGGCCGTATAAACTTCTGTTTCCTTTTAGACACTCGGCGAGGGTTACATTCATGCTAATTTTCTCAAATTCTACTCCTCGTTCTCTCAAGAGGTGATATAAGGTTTCTCCAGCTATAGTGTGGCTGGATCCCGTGTCAGCACACACGATGCCGTTTATACCGTTGATTTTAACTGTCAACAAAGTCGACTGGGGTTCCTCGACAGAGAATATCTGAAGGTGGATAGCTTTGAATTCGGCTGCTGCTTTTCTAGAAGAGGGAGACTATCAAATCTTTTAATTCTTCGAACGTCGAGACTTCTGATTCCTTAAGCCACCCATCGAAATAGTTCTGTAGATCGAAGTAAAAATCTCGCCAGGTGCTTTCTGGATTTTTCCGGCATTGAAGCATGATTTCGGCAAGCAGTTGCCGAAATTTCTCCGCACTTAATTTGAAACGTTTTAGGAGAATCTGTTTAATTTTCTCATAATTCTGAGCATCCTCAGAAGATTCCTTTGCAATTAATTTTGAAACATCGGTTGGCAAAAGACCAACAAGATAGACTACCCATTTTGAGACTGGTAAGTTTAAAAATGTTAACTGTTTCTCAAACAAATCCAGAAATAAACTCATATCAGATGTTTTCGGATCAAAGTTAGGGACTAACTTTTTTAGTTCTAACTTAGGCATGTCTGCGTCTAAGGAAAAAGACACGGTTGCAGACTCCGTTCTACCAGAGGCAATACTGAATTGTAACTTTAATTTCTCCAATTCAAACAACCGCTCATTTTCTCTCTCTTTCATTTCATACTGACGTGTTTTCTCTTGAACTTCCCTAAAAGCTTGAAGACGTCCCTCAATCAATCTTTCATCGCATTCCGAGCTCTTTTTAATGAGTGAAATCAATGGAATGCTTCTTAAACCTGTAGGATCAATCCCTAATTCTTTTGCAAGATGCGCCAACTCATGTGGTTGGGCTTTATTTAAGAAAGCCATGTTTAAAATTTAAATCAATGGATAATATTTTCAAGTGCTTGCCAAAACTATTAGAATCCTAACATATATGGGGTTCAACTTTATATATATATTAGGGTGGAGCGAAAAATTTTTTCTCGAAATTCACATTGCATGAGTCATTATTTGGTGTGAAACTGGCTGGAACAAATTTTCTCCAAATTTCAGCTCAAATGTTGTCATCTTGAGGTTCCACACCTCAAGTGAATATTTGTATTTCCTTTTTTTAAAGTTTTTAATGCCTGTTTATCAAAAAATAATAATTACTTAATTGAATAATTAATTAATTTGTAAATTAATATTAATTAACATTTAATATTAATAATTATTTAATAATTAATATTAATATTGATATCTATTGTCAAATGTCAGTGCTAGAGATGGCATTTCGTACGTTTGAGAATATCACTGCCAAATCTAGCCGTTGTTTGTGATAGAACAGGAGTATCGGATAGGTCAGCTGCTATCACTGCATCCTCTGTGCTTCGAGATATAGGGATTGTATACAAAGATACTCCATCTAAAGTTATTGACAGGAGTAAGATGAGGAGAGTAAATCGAAAGGCACAATCACAGCTTAATTCTACACAAGTAGCACAGTCTTTGTACGCCATCTACTTCAATGGAAGAAAGGACAGAACTATAGTGCAAGAAAAGAAGGGAAGTTCTTTATATAGGACTATAGCTGTGGAAGAGCATATTGTTTTGTCGTCAGAACCTGGTTCTGTTTATATAGGACATGTGATTCTGATTTCTGGGTCTAGTGCGGGTATTACACGAAGCATCATCAACTTCGTTACACAGAAAGGGATTACACTTTCGGAACTGGTTGCCGTTGGGTGTGATAGAACAAACATCAACGTTGGGAATAAAAGTGGCGCAGTTAGACGGTTTGAAATCTTTGTTGACCATAAATTGCACTGGTTTGTATGTTTATTGCATACTAATTAACTACCTCTTCGCCACCTTTTCCAGAAGATTGACGGAAAGGCATTTGGGCCACAGTTTTCCGGAACAATAGGAAGATCTCTGCAAACGTGCGAAACCCTTGCTGTGACAAGTTTTGTTTCTATTCCAGTTGCTCTTCCTGAAATTGATAAAAAAGACCTCAGTGCAGACCAAAAATACCTTTTCGATATTTCTAGGGCAGTATCCTCGGTGGAGTGCCTTCCAGACTTAGCAAACAGAAGTCCTGGAACGATGTCTCATTCAAATTGGCTCACTACAGCCAACAGAATTCTGCGTCAATATGTGTCGACTGCTGAACCAACAAAACACTTTAAGCTCCTAGTAGAATATGTCATGAAAGTTTACGTGCCATCCTAGTCTGAAATAAAGAAAATTCCAAGAGCTACTTATGGAGCATGTCACCTGCACCGAATGATGAAAAAGCTCATTCTTGCCAGAAGATTTTAAGTCAATCGTTCACAAAGTTATTCAGGGGAACTCTTTTGCTCACTCTGAAAACATTCTGTTGGCAATGCTGTTAGATGAACGATCACATATTCGAGAACTTGGCCTCAGAAGAATATTGAAAGCAAGAAAAACTGACTCTAAGGGGAAAATACGCCAATTTCATCTTCTAAATTTAAATTTCGAAGCAGAGGAATATTTTGAGTTGCTTAACTGGGAAATCCTTTGGAACCACCAGCTATCACGAACCTCAGTGACGAAGACATAGCAAGGATGATCAGAAACGGTTCACAATTTGATATAGAGAAGCTCCCTTGCAATTCTCAAGCAGTAGACAGGCATGTGCGACTAGTAACACAAGCATCATCGGTAATATGTGGCGCAGAAGCCAGGGATTGATAAATTAGCAGTGGAATCAAGTCAGGAAAGGAACTTCCAAAGTTTGACACCAAAGATAATTATTTTGGCCCTCGTGTGAAATCCAAAATTGAAGACTGATTAAAGTAAATTGCATGTTAGTGATATTTTTTTAAACGACAGTGTTTTCCTATTTCCATTTTGTAATTATAACTGTTTTTGAGTCAGAAAATAAAGCATTAAAATTAAATAAAAGAAATTTATTATTTTTCTTTTGATGTTAATATTCCTTTTTTTGACCACCTGTGTGGAATCTGAAGACGATGAGTGACTGCGCTGGGATTTTTTTTGCAATGTCTTTTTTGCCAAACAGCACCATTTGTTGAGTCAGGAAATATAGAAACAATTTTTTTTGCCTTTTTCATTCCACCCTAATATACATATATAGGTCCCAGAGATCACCATTTTATAAAATTTTCAACTTTTAAGAACAGTTTAATCCAAATATATATTCAACAAAAAGACAGAATAAAGAAGATAGGGCCGCCCAGAGGGGGGGGGGGCAACTGGGGCACTTTGCCCCAGGCCCCCAACTGCCGGAGGGGCCCCAAAGAATTAAAAAAAAATTATTTATTAGATTTTTCTCAGAGATGACTGTGACGTCATTATACCGAAAATCAGTTTTAACTCAATAGTAATCTACATGAAATCATACACAAAAACAATTCAATTCTGATACTTGTAAATCAGTGCTAAATCAAAAGAGCAGTGCAATGAAATATAATAATTATGTTAATCATTCATGTAATAAAGTTTTAAGTATGAGTAACTTAATTTGAATGTGTGTCTTCGTTTCTTTGCATTTTTTATTTTTCTTGGGGCCCCCAACAGAAGTTTGCCCCAGGCCTCGTACAGTCTCTAGGCGGCCCTGAAAGAAGACAAATAACACTTAATAAATAGAAACAAGAGTTTAACTTCTTGAAATCAATTACGCAGTACAATTCTAAGAACATAATAAAAATAACTTCAATATTCTCTAAACCATAAAATACTTATAGAAAATAGCATGACTATATATCTCTATTAATGGTATCTGAATGTATAATCTTAATCACAAATTCTAAACAGAATCGAAACAACATACGCTAAATTATTTTTCGATAACCATGAAACGAATTATGATTCGTTCAAAATATATATATAAATATATCAACTGTAATAGCGGGGTGCTACAACAAAGTTCCACATTCGATTTATAACAATATTTACTTAATTGAATTACGAAGTACTGTAATTTCAGATTACCTTTGTAATAAATAATACTAAATACATACAAAGTATATTATATAACATAATACAGCTTTTATATGCTGTATATGGAACATATAACAATAATTCAAAATTTATCTTCAGGTACTAAAGGAACTGGTTTGCAAACAGAATCCGTATGATATGATCAGGGCGATCCAACTATTCATACAAGAAAACGAAATTTCCAATCATTTAATTAATTGATCCAGTTGATCAATATTTATTTCTTTGGAATTAGAATTCGATATATAACAACATTAGGTCAGGGTGACCATTTTCTTATTTCCTTTAGTTCCTTTAGTATTGTCATTAAAATCAGAATCGAAACATTAAGTTACTTATCTTGAATAAGATACTTATCCATAGTCGCTCCAATGTACTGCATCCACTGTTGCCAACTTGGGGGTTTTCCCCCTAAATTTGGGGGTAAGTTAGATGAAAAGGGGTGTTTTTAAGCGGCCACATTTTTTTAGGGGCATTTTGTGGGGGGAACATTTTTTAATATTTTGTACAATCGAGACGCGTTTTTTTTAATTACATTATAAGTTCCATGCATATGTCAAATGTAAATAAACGTCCATTTCATTATGCAAGTGTGTATTTTCTATTTATTTCAATTTATCTCTCAAACAGGATGCCTATTTGGAACCAGAATTTCTTTTAGGAAAGTCTAGGGGGATCTCAAGTTGGTGTTAGGGGGGAACAGGGGGATTTTGAGATGGCGCAAGTAGGCAGGGCCGTTCCTAGGGTAGCTGCCGCCCGTGTGCGAGAATAATTTTGCCCCCCCCCCCCCCCATACCGTATGGATTAATTGAAATTTCTCTGAAATATTTTTACCTTAAAAGAAACAACGAATTACAGAAAATATTATAAATTCAGTTTATTTTTTAATTTTACAACCTAACATAATAATTATTAATGTGTTGATATAATAACCAAATGAATACATTAAATTAAATACATACATCACATATCTATTAATATGTATACTTAATAAGACAGTCAAAAAGCTTAAAAAATCTTTGCTTTTCTTGCCTTTTTTAATGCAAATTCTGTTATAATATCTGATACATCTATATCTTCCGAAATGTCCTTTTCGATACTAATAATAGATAAGTCTGAAAGCCTTTCTTGTCCCATTGTTGATCTCAAATAATTTTTTATTATTTTAAGTTTTGAAAAGCTTCTATCCCCGCTAGCCACAGTCACGGGTAATGTTAAAAATATTCGTATGGCAATCACTAAATTTGGAAACAGATAGATGAGGTTACTTGTAAATAGGTATTGAATCACATTTAACGCGTTCATTTCAGGGGAAATAAAGGATGCAACGTTGTCAATTTCATTGCATAAATCTTCAGCTATAATATCTTTTTCATTTTTAAATGGATCATGTAACATACTTTCCACAGATTTACATTTTGTAAATCCATTGGATTTATCTGTTTTAAGGAAATTATTTAAGTCGTTGAGAAAATTGAAAACTGTGTTTTATTTGTTCGAACCTTTCTTCTATTTTTGATAATGCAGTGTCCAATATTACAAAGTAAAAATTAATTTTGAATTGGTCTTCTGGATTTTTTGGAGCCTCATCTTTATATTCGTAGTCAAATAAACGTTTTTTTGTTCGAGGTCTAACAATATTAACCAGAGGAAATGAAGGGTTTGCCTCTTCTAAAATATCACTAAAACCTTTATCTGACCTAATATTATATAAATATCTTTTGGTTTGCTCTAACATTAAAATAATATTTGGTAATATAGCATCTGATTCCTGCATAACTTTACTTAAGATATTAATTTTTTAACACATTATACCATGTAATAATGGAACAAATAAATTTAAACGACTTAATTTTAAAAAGTAATGAATTTGCAATGTTTATAGTTTCAGAGTCTCTAGTATTATCAGAATAGAGGGTATATAAAGCATCATATATTTTTGTTAGATTGTATCTAAGAACTTTTAGCGCATCTATTCTGCTTTCCCATCTAGTATCTGAAAGGGGTTTAAGCGTTAAAGTTGGGATTTCATTTTTTAAGTCCTTCCAACGTTTAGTGGATGAGGAGAAGAAAACGTATAGCTCCTGTACAGTTACAAAAAAGCTTGTAATTTCTAAAGATGCTTTTGCAGCGTCATTAACAACTAAATTTAAACTATGGGCCACACAAGGCACATAAAAAGCTCTAGGGTTTAAGTCAAGAACTTTTTTTTGTAAACCATTATTGCGACCCTTCATATTCGCACCATTATCATAACCCTGCCCCCTTAAATCCCCTAAACAAATGTTGTGAGTCTCCAAAAATTTAGTTAAACCCTGACCTGTCGAATCTGATATTGAAATAAATCCCCCAAAATGCTCCATAATTTCTATTTGCTTTGATTTATTATTTAATAGAACAAATCTTACTACAACAGTAAGTTGGTCTTGGTGACTTAAATCAGGGGTGGAATCTAAAATAGTAGAATATTTACTAACTTTTAAGAGCGATATTATTTCATGTCTTATATTTTTACCCAAAAGGAAAATAAGTTCATTTTGAATATGAGCACCTAAATAACGAGGCTTATTTGATAGATTTCTGCTAATTCTAGTGAGGTGATCTGATATGGTATCATTAAACTTTGCAATTGTTTAAATTAATTTTAAAAAGTTTTCATTTTGGTGCTCTTATAACTTATTATTTTTGCCTCTAAAACTCAAATTTTGACCGGCTAAGAATTTAACGGTATAAATTATAATTTTTAACACGGAAACCCATCTATCTTTTTCCATATTTATTAATTTCTCATTTAGAGGATCAGTAGTTCATTTAGAAGAAATTGATTTATTTAAATCAATCCAAGATTTTGTATTACAAATGTGACTTTTTGATTTTTCATGACGTTCTATAATCTGAGTTAAATGTCTCCAATCGTTATATCCCTGAACAAAGGCACTAGAAAAAGTTTTAAATAATTTGCAAGGAAAACAAAATGCACAATCTTTTAATTTAGAATACATTAGCCAAACTCTTGGAATTATTTCCCCGTTACTTAATTTTTTTATAATAAATAGATGAGAAACCTCTGTTATCTTTATTTAAAGGAAAGTTTACATCCGCTTCTGTAAGTTGGGTAGGGCCTAACTCTACTAAAGTTAATTTAATTTTGTCAAATAGTACGGAAGGCCAACAGCTAGGATCCTTATAAATATCATCTTTATAAGAAAGATGAAGAATATCTTCAGGGTCTTCGGTCACGGTTTCACTGGTTTCAAGACTTGGTTCTGCAATTAAAACATCTTCCTTGGGGTTTGTGATTTCGGCCTCCGTCACATTTGTATCTCTGGAACTTGATGGCGCCTCATGCGATCTTGCTGGGACTAAAAATGTTTTTAGTGAACCACAGGCCTTCTTTACTTTTTCTTCTTTTTCAAGTTTTCTTTTTCGGTATTGGGCCCCAGAAAGCTTTTTTTGATTATCAGACATCTGTAAAAAAATGAGGTTCTTTTCGTAAAGAACTTATAAAAAAGGCGCAATGTAAGTTAAGCTGTTTCTCGATAAAGATTGACTTTTGCAAAGAAACGTTCCAAATCGATTTTATTTTAATTTTGTTCATATTTTAAATACAATTCCTCCTACGTTTACTTTAATAAAAAAAAAAATATATTTTTTCCCGATTTCTGAAAAAATAGCCATATTTCACGCACCTGTTAAAAAAATAAGGTGATGCAGTTCAAAAGTCCAAGTTTACACTTGTTCCTGTAGTATGTGTTTAATATTTACAAAATAAAAAAAAATTAAAATAGAATTAAGTAATGAATCCTAGCTTTTTTTTTTAAACAAATATCAAACCATAAATGTATTATTTCAATTTCTAACCGCTAACCGCTCAAAAGGAAAAATATCATCAAGTTTACTTACCTGAGAAATACTTTTGTTGCTCAGCAATCACAAAATCGAGCACAAAAATTAGAGACAAAAAGCTTTGTTTTTCAGTTGTTGAGATGGACATGTTCAAAATTAATATAGTGCAAATTATCCCGATCCGTGTATTTATAGGCTCAGGGCATAAAAGAGTATTTTCCTGCAACCTGACAAAAACCGCCCGCACGACGCGATTTGATGGGATGATGGGTTAAAACGTGTTAAAACAAAAACGAACAATGTATTTCCCAACTGGTTGCGACGTGGAGTAGCGCTTTTAAAACCAATGTGGTTTTGTTTAAGTAAATTTCTCCATGGCCGAATTTAAATTATCATTAAAATATAGGCATTCTTGCTTCGCAAATAAAAACGAAGTCGTAATTTAATCAAACACAATTGATTATATATAGAGACACACAGAGTTACAAAACGAAATCACAATAAAAAATAACATAACGGGAGGGCAAATGGTCTGACACAATCTCACCCTAAGACAAAATCTCCCAGAATAACCTTCTTTGAACATTTTTCGAGCGCAAACCTCATCACATCCGGCATGTGCCGAATAAACAAAAATTACACTAGATCAGCAATGTCATGTAGACACACTGCCTTCGCAAAAGCGATAAATCTAAGACGTGACGTCATTTACTGTTGTCGAGTCCAAACCTTACTGCTTATTTCCAGTTATACAGTGGACGCTCGTTAATTCGAACTCAGAGGTTCCCAGAAAAAAGTTCGAATTATCCGATGTTAAGAGAAAATATATAACTTTAAATGTGTATCACTGAAGAAAAACTCTCCTAGTATGTATAACCCCAGAAAATATATTATACTATGTTATCTAAAGTTAAACATATTAAAAAGCAATAGAGACTTACCTTTATCATAAAATGAAGCAGAAGATATGCAGTATAAAGTAAACTTTTATTAAAATTATGAATTACACTTTGGGGAAAAACTTTAAAATGGATGTTTGGTTCTGTTTATGATGCATACATTGTTCAGCCAGCTTCTCGATTTGAAGTAAACATTTCAATTCATTTTCAGAGGAAGGTTCCATCGGAATAAATGCTTCCAGAGTTTTAATAGAGTCCATTATGTCTTTGTCCATTATGGCCGCATTAAAAATATCTTTCGGCAGGTAAGTAGAGAAAAGCCCTGGCAGTTTCCTACCGAAATTAGTGCATACGTCTTCGTTTACATCAGAGCTTTGGCCACATACAGTTTGATAAGAAATATTTTGCCTTGACTTAAATCGAGAAAGCCATCCATCACTGCATTTAAAATCTTCAATACCCATTCTACTTGCCAATTCATCAGCCTTCGTCAGCACTAGGGGTCCATTTATCGGAAAATTTCGAGATCTAACATCCTGGAACCATAGCAGTAGAGCTTTTTCTAGAACTTCTTGGGACGCAATTCCCATGCGTTTCCTTCCTCTAGCAAATTTTGATTTTTCCCATGAATCTAAAATTGACTCCTTGTTTTTCAAATTTGTTGACAAGGCATTTTTTTTAATTCCATAGTTATCTGCTAACTTTGTTTTACATTCGCCATTCTCTACTTTCTTTAAAATTTCTACCTTTGTCTAGGGTTTTGTACTTTCCACGTGTAGACATCCTGAATTTTTACACGTTCACACTACACAATGAGGAAGAAAAACTAGACCACATTAATTTGTCTGCACTGCAGTTATAACTGACGCAGCTCCCTAGAATCTGTAGTAAAGACTAGTTTTTCTGAAATTCTCAGAAAATCGAACCAAATAAAGGAAAATTGCTTTTTCCGTTTAGCACTAATAAGAAGGACAATAGCTACTAACGTTTAGCGGACATACAATAGTCTAGGAATGCAGACATGTACCTCTTTACACAGAAAAGAAATTTTGACACACAAAATAATAAATACAGTGTGTATTTTCTCAATTAAACGGGGAAAAAGAATTTTCTTTTGTCAAATTTTTAGTTCGAATTAACCGAAGTGATAAAAATTTAGTTCGAATTAATGAGATTTTTTTAACATTAACTCCAATACAAGTTTTTTGGGGCCTTTAGATTAGTTCGAATTAACCGAAAGTTCGAATTAACCGAGTTCGAATTAACGAGCGTCCACTGTACTTGTAAAATGCATTTTTAACTGTAAGTAGTTACCTAGTATAATGATAATATATTTATATTGATAATTTAACTAATAAATTAGTTTTAATTTTTTTTTAAATCCGGGCGGCTGACTTGCCGCCCCCCTTGATTTGCCGCCCGTGTGCCCCGCACCCCTGGCACCCTCTGGTTGGAACGGCCCTGCTAGTAGGGGGAGGCGCTTTGTAGAGGTTGGCAACACTGACTGCATCAGCATTTTTGGTTTCGAACCGGGCGTTGGGCAGCCAATTTAACATTCTTATCAAAAATCATCTCGGTTTTTTTTAAAAATTAAAATGAAGTAAAGTGCACATACGAATAATGCTAAAACACGAACTTTTAAACACAAGAACATTTAATTACAGGACATAACAGAACGCTCTATATGCTGATACAAAAGTAACGAATTAACAGATGGCACGAACACCGGAAACATAGTCACATGACTTAGCAGGTGCTGAAAAGAAGAGTCTATTTGTGTGTGTAGGAGGGGAGTAAAACAGTCCGTTACACTTTAATATATTGGTATCTGATGTGTAATAATACAAAACTCCACGCTTTGTAAGAGGACTTTCACGGATATTACGAGACAGAACAAATTTATCAAGACCATATTGGAACGAAAAATAGGAAAATTTTGTTATTAGTGGATAACTGTACAGTGCACCCGCAAGTGAAAAATGTTTCAAACATCGAATTACAATTTTTGCCACCTAATACAACATCTGTGATGCAAGCTATGAACCAAGGTCTTATTCGGAGTTTCAAATGTTATTTCAGACGTTTTTGAGCTGTGATAATTATCGAAAACATGAAAAAGAAATTGGACTAGAATATTGATGTATTAAGTGCGATAATGTGTGATGCATGGGATAATGTTTCTGCTTCCACAATAAAAAATTGCTTTATTAAAGCTGGTCTCAAATGAAAGCACGAAGATGATGACCTTCCATTCGGTCATTGGCTAAAAAAGCAAAGTCTGAACAAATTTGTTGAATGTGAAAATTTCGATGATAATGTTAATGTCAACAATGACGTGTTGATTTCAGGTATATTAACAGATGAAGACATTATTCAAGATGTGACGAGCTCTAACTGACGCCGAAGTGAAAGTGCAAGTGAAGATGAAGAGGACAGTCATTAGTACCAAATTGGAGTTACACTGAAGCGGAGGATGCTTTTCTTCAATTGACTGTATTTATTGAAAAAACTTTAAATCTTTATATGCACTGATTATTATGAGGTGAAGTTAAGGGATTTTAAAATGAAAGTCAATACTTAAGACTTAACTTACTGAATATTTAAAAAAATATTAATATTGGTTGTATTTGTACATAAACAATTTTGTACTTTGAAATTTAAAAGACCATTAAATGTTTTAAAGATAAAAGTTAACGATTGATCTAAATTTTGTTTAAAAACAAAAACAAATACAATTAAAGTGAAGTGAAGGTAAGTCATTCTAATTATTTAACTTTAATATGTAGAAAAGTGTTTATATTTTTAATATTTTTTAACCGATTATTTGATCCCAAATTATTTTTTACACGGTTTATACGAGTAACGGTTAAATGAGCATTTCAGTGATCCTAAGCATCTCGTCTTAACCAAGTTCCACTGCAATAAAATACAAATGCCCCTAGGGTTCATAAAAAGGTAAATAACTGAAGAAAAGCTGAAAATGTACGTCACTTTTATTATTTGAAGTAAACTATATTTATGTATTTCATTAAAAGCCTCTGAATAGCTCATTTCTGATGGTATTAATAAAATTTTAAATTTTAATCAAAGTCCTAATAAAACCTAAAAAACTTGGACTGGCTTAAAATTTGTCTCCCGAAGATCGTCATTAATAAGTGATAAAATGGCCCCTAAAACCAGATATATTCTAAATGTTTTATTCAAAATAACTTTTAAAAAATGAGCATTTTAATAATTTTTGAAATATTTTTCAAGTCCAGCATTTGAAAACACCGAGCGATCTTGTTAGCGAGAAAAAAATTCCGATGCAAAAGCAACAAGAAAAAATAATAAAACAAGCGCAACACATTATAAGAAGAAATCCAAAAATTCGCGGATTTTGTCTTGTACTCTAAGCTGGGTTCCACAGTATTTGGTGTTTCATTCCGCGATCTAGTTATTTCACAATCAATTTCTGTATTATACACCAGATGGCAGTAGTAGCAGATGAATGCGGAGAAGCTCAGAAAAAAATTCAAAAACCTTAACTTGAAAGCAGACACTTCTGAAAAATGTCGTATAATAAATAGAATTATAGTATATATGATATTTATTATATTCGTCTAATATATATGACAGTCAGGGTAGCGTCTAGATCTTTTTGGGCCCTTGGCTTACGAATGAAAGTCATAGAAACAAGCCTGAGGTGAGAGTTGTTAAAAAAAATCCCAATTTTTGAATTTGTCAATTTATATCATCAGTTTGAGATTACAAAAAATATAAAATTAGAAAATCAATATTAAATAATTTTAAGAGGTTAAAAATTTTTGTTTCCTAATTTTGCCATCTGTACACTTATTAATAATGTCCTCATAACTGAGAGTTCTAATTTAGTATGTACAGTGCTTTTATCTTTTGTTCCGAAACAGCACTTCGTCAATCATTTTTTACCAGTGACGAAAATGAAAGCTCTCCTTCGGCGTTGCTTATTTATCACGTTCGAAACAATTATTTCGACTGTAAGAAATGGGGATATATTATTTTTGGATGCTAAAATTCAATTTTTCAGAAGCAGAGACTCCATTCTCAAGCTCCCTTCCTGTTCCATTTCCACTTTCAATGCATCCTCGTAGATATCTTGACGACCCATATATGTTTGACAATGCTTCTTCGCTATAATGTATACATTTCAATTTAATATTTATGTTTTTATGTACATCGATAAAGTATATTGCGATCAGTATTATAATTGATACACATTTTTAAATGAAAAGAAGCTAGTGGATTTCATCTGGTACACATGTGTCCATTTTGCCTGAAACGACAGTAGCACTGAACTCATTGGGTTATTAAAGTAATATGGTGGAAAATATTAAAAAATTAAGACATCTGGTATACAAATAAATTTTCACTGGATTAAGGCACATGTTGGCTACGCTAGATATAAAGAAGTAGATAGAATAGCTAAAGAAGCAACAAATAAGGAAAGAGTTGATAAATAATGTAAATGGATGTATAATCAAATAAAGAAAAATATCATTCAAACAGGGGAATGTAGTTAGCAAATTAAATGGGACAATTCAAATACGGGCAAAAAAGTACGAGAAATTCTGCCCAAGGTAAACCTTGGTAGATTCAGTGGCGTACCTAGACCATTTGGGGCCAGGGACGGATTTATTTTTGAGCCCTCCCCCTTCCCCCGGCGATTTTTAACTTTTTCTAATGACAGTTAGCCTCTCTTTGCCTTAATCAGATCGTCTCCAAAGGCTGAGCACTGTGCAGAGAAAAAATAGTCAGAATTCGGGAGCGAACTCGTGCAGTATGAGGTGAAGAATAATCATTACCGTTTAACTGTTAAATTGATAAAAAGTCTTACGTCAAGGCACAGCTCCGAGATCAACGTTCTAACCGCCTAAGCCATGAGCTCGCTAACTTACTGTTCGGTACAACATTAAAATCAGTTATACGACGCTGGTTTTGGTTGTATGAATTTTTCGACTGGTCAAGGTGGGAATGTAAGAGGCTTTATTAAAGCAATAATAGTTAAAGACAAAATTGACATGAAAAAGAAAAGGAGCTATTTTGGCGACAATACTTACTTATAATTTTCTGGTAACTTAAAGGAAAACCAAAGACATACTTCACTTTGATATACATTAACTTTATTGGTAATTCAACTTAAAAAATTTTACTTTTCACAAGGCAATGTACATTTACAGTATCAGTATGAAAAAAAATAAAATGGGATTAGGGTAGGTGGGGGCAAAGGTTTGCAGTTTTGAGCTTTGGGTTTCTTACGGGCCTCCGTTAGATCCTATCGCCCCAAAAAGTCACTTGTATTGTAGTTGGGTATCCCCTCTACCTTCTATAAAATAATGAATTTTTTCCCGAAATATTTAGTCACCGAATTTTTAATTTTACCAAAAGACCTGTTTGCGAACCTTTGCCCCAATCGGTGGGGCAAAGGTTCGCACTGCAAACCTTTACCCCACTCGTTGGTTTCTTACTGGATAGGCATCAAAAATCACAAAAAGAGTTGTCTAAATAATTTTATTTCACATTTTGTAATCTTTTTAAAGGTGTTACATATATAGAAAATCACAAATTGAACAGGTTAATCTCAATAAATTTTTTCTTAAACTAAATAACTTCAAAATGAAATATCAACTATTAACACAGAAAGTTGAATCTAACAAAGAAATTCACAAAATGAAAAGGGGTTAATCTCAATAATTTTTTTTTAAACTAAAGAACTTCCAATTAAAATATCAACTATTAACACTATCGTTATATGATATCTTAGGCTTTACTCATTCTTTTAAAACCCGTAAAAATTAAGCAAATTAAGGGGATGGGGGACATTACAAAGCAATTTTTGAAATTTTTATCTCAGAGATATGAAATTGGGCATAAATATTCATTAAAGTAAAACTATTTCAAACACCTTATAAAATTTTATAGATATTTAAAATTTTATTTTTTATATTTAAAAAATTGAAATTTTCATTATGTTTTTTAAAATGCTCCTTGCGATCCAATTTTTAGTCTTATCCTTAATTTTGTATTTAGATTGCTTATACATTTTGATCAGGGTTATGTTTTGATTTGTGCTTTCGTTGAATAATTAATTTTTAGGAAATATTTTTAGGCTTGTACTCTGAATTCTCGTGAAATTTTTGTACTTTTCCACGCTTAAGTTTAACTTTGATAATCTGAATGATGTCGAAACCTGAAATGGATACATAACTTTATTTTAATGTATAAGAGGAGTCTTTGTAATAAAGTTTATAAAATTTCGTCAAAAATTGTGACGCAAGGAGCATTTCAAAGACTTGCAAATCTGGAAATTACTCATTTAGAGCTTTTTTCCCTAACCAGACCTTCGAAGCTTATAATGTCTTGTAACATTTAATTCTTTTATCTTGTAAAATAGGTCTTTGTTCAGAGCTATTTTATTTTTGTGTTGTACTAATTTATTTTAATTTTAATTTATGGATTTTCAAGCATTTTACAAAAAATTTTCTGATTAAAAACAGGCAGTTTTTATCAAAAACCATAATTTTTTTTCAAATTACAAAAATGTGAATTCCCATTAATAATAAAAGACGTTGTTAATAAGGATTCCTAATGAAAAGAGGACACGAAACAAATGTTAATAGTTAGAGCGGCAAAAGTTTGCAGATGGGGCAAAGGTTTGCACTGCGAACCTTTACCCCATGACTCCTGCAAACCTTTACCCCATTTCGTGCTGGTTCTGTTTCTGCAGAATGGACGCCACTGTATTTGAGTTAACCCAAAACTTAAGGTAGGATTTGAAAGGTTATTTACCACCCTAACATGCGAAAATGAGCCCAAAACAGTTCGTGAGTTTGAGTGATGCTCAAAATTACTCAAAAGTTGCAAAAAATTACATTAAAAGAGACGAAAATAAACTTACCTCATTTTCTCTGCAAAAGGGGGTCTTAACTCCAACATTTTTTACGAGGCAACTGACTGGAAGTAGAGGAATGCATTGCCTACCCTATTCTTCCTAAAACTCTTCCCGGTCATTTTAAAATGTATGTGCGAACCTTTGCCCCATGCGAACCTTTGCCCCCACCTACCCTACATCAAAAACTTTTCGTGTTCAGGGGAATACAAAAGATGTTTTGGAACAAAATAAGGCATATGTAAAGTCAAGTCTAACAAAGTATCTTTTACGTCTCTCTCTCTCTCTATATATATATATATATATATATAGGAATGAGGCAGACCGTACCAGAAGATTGCGGAATAGCTACGTTGTGCAAAATGGCTACTAGATGTCGCTGAGGTTTGCGCGGCAAGGTAAAACGTGCGTGAAGAGAAAAACAGGAGAGCGATCGTAGGGAGTGGCGAGTTAGGTCATCTCCGCGAGACTGCCCACGCATCGAATTGATCTGTGTTGAATGGTGAAGAGAGCGGTTATTTTATTTCTTAATGTCCCTATAACTGTCTAGTAAATGTCCCGTGTAATTGTCATGTCCCAAGAATAATAAATAGTATTTGTTTGTGCAAAAATTTGCATTATCATTCCCCTAGACATCTTGCCATCCTATAAACTTGGGGGATCGCCCCGGATGGACTTTGAGGACTTTAAAGACAATTAGTGACTGTGGTTAATTTATATAAGTGACTGTAATATGAAAGAACAATCCGTGGATTTATAGTGATATACTTTTTGGATTTATTGTGTTATATTTTGGATACACGGTGAATTCCTCTACTGATGCGACAGCAACTACTAATGCAAGAATCCTGCGAGAAAAGGTAGGATATCTTCTTTTTATAACTCTATTGCTGAGAAAAAGATTTATAAAAAATGTCTCGTACTGTTAATTATAACAAGAATACGCGCAAAGAGGACATAGTGAATGTTCTTACTGAGATTGGTGAGCAGGTCACTGCAAAAGAAACGATTATAGAGTTAAAAAATAAACTTGAGAGATCTAAAGCATTCCAAGATGACCCAGAATTTGTAATGAATCTTCTTAACCGAATAATTGAGGATCGGCAGCCAAAAGCTGAGCTTGAACTGCAGCTAACCAACTCAAAACTAGAATTAGAAAAATTAAAGCTCCAACGTATAGAACGAGAGGTAGAACTTTGCAAATCGAAAGCAGAAGCAGCTCAAGATGTATCAAATACTGAGGTTTGTGATCTTGAAAATTTGATTAAAAGTGTAAAAACGCTAACAATACAGTTGCCGACAAAAGCGGAAAATTTTAGCCTTTTTTTCCAATCATTGGAACGAGCGTTTAAAGTTAAGGATGTCCCAGAGAAATTGAAATCCGAAATTCTTATAAATATTCTCGGAGAGAAGGCCCATAGCATTTTACTATACGTTAAAGATGATGAAATGAATGACTATGAGTTAGTTAAATCTTTAATCATGAAAGATTTCCAACCCACGGCTGAAGAGTGTCTACTTAATTTTAGAAGAGCTAGAAGGCAGGTGAATGAGACGCATGTTCAGTTTGCAACACGCTTAAATGCAATGTTCCAATATTATCTCAAAATCCGTAATGTTTCTGATTTAAAAAAAAACTTTTTGACCTAATGGTGAGCGATAAATTTTTAGACACACTAGATCAAGAAACAGCTTCTCACATTAAAATCACACAGGCCGATTCGTGGCTGACGCCTGAACAGCTAGGAAAGACTTGTGACGTTTTTTTTGTTTCTAAGAATAAAACTTTGCATGAAACGCGGAACTATTCGAATGTTCGTTCTAGGAATGAAAGTGACGCTATCAAAGATCGTACAAAATTTGAATATGGAAACCATTCCCCGAGGCAGTTTCAGAAACAGAATCAAAAATTTCCTAGTAGAGAACCTATATCTTGTTATGTTTGTGGGGGGCCGCATTTTGCTAGAAACTGTACAAAGAAATTGTCGAATGCAGAAAACAAGAGTGACCAAAAATACGGAATCAATCACGTTTCAACTTCTGTCCCAACTCAAAATGACTATTTATTCAGTGAGCTCCAGTACGTCGATGTGTTTATAGACGGAAAACCCTTAGTCGCCACGGTAGACAGTGGTGCGAGTTCGATAATCGTAAACAAGAATTTTGTTTCGGCTGCAAAGCCAATTCATTCTCAGATTGTTTTGACAAGTGTTTTCGGTGAGCGCCGGCTGGAGAAGGTTTACAAGTTTCGCATTTCGCTACGCGAAGGCGGGAAAGCGCGAGAGGTCTTGGCTGCGAGCTCTGAGATTGTTGCGGAAGTTATTTTGCCAGCGAAAATTTACGACATGTTATTGAAACCAGAGGAGGCGGTGGCACCGACGAGCGGTGCAGGATTGAAAACGGGAAAACATTTAGAGAGAGCGAATATAAACAACGATTCATCAGCTTCGTTCTTAGTGAGAGTATCCGAATCGTATGATGATTGCCCTTTTGACCTGTCACACATTACTGACTGTAAATTGAGAAACGAAATTCACGCGCTTGTTCAAAATTATGAGCCAAACAAAACAAAAACTACTGCTTTGAAAATGAAAATAATTCTAACCGATGAAAGACCCATTTGTCAAAGATCACGCAGGTTGTCTCTTCCTGAAAAGAGAAAAGTCGAAAAGCAAATTAACGAGTGGTTAGAGCAAGGGATAATTAGGGAGAGTTGCTCTGATTTTGCTTCGCCTGTTGTGGTGTGTAGAAAGAAGGATGATACGATGCGTTTGTGCATTGACTACAGAGCTCTGAATAAGCGAATAGTTAGAGACAGATATCCGCTACCTGTTATTGAGGAAGTATTTGATAAGCTAGAAAGTGGAAGGGTGTTCACGACTCTTGATTTGAAAAATGCTTTCTTCCATGTAGAAGTGGATGAAGCAAGTAGAAAATACACTGCGTTTGTAACAGAGTCAGGCCAGTATGAATTCCTAAGAGTACCGTTTGGTTTGTCCATTAGCAGCAATTACTTTCAAAGATACATCAATTACGTGTTTAGAGACCTATTGAGAGACGGGACTTGAGTTATTTATTTAGACGATATCATAATCCCAGCTATCAATGAAAAAGAAGCGCATAAAAAATTAAGTCGTGTGTTAGAAACAGCTTCCAAGTATGGTCTTGAGCTGAACCTTAAGAAGTGCCGATTTTTGCAGAGGAAAATCAATTTTTTAGGCCACATCATTGAAAATGGCACTATTCGACCGTCGTTAGAGAAGACTGCAGCAGTTCGTTGTTTTGCTGAACCCAAGAATGCCAAAGAAGTGCAGAGTTTCCTGGGGTTGACAGGATATTTTAGAAAGTATATACCTTCATATGCCATTATAGCAAGACCACTTAGTGATTTATTACGAGCCTCAAAACCTTTCGAATTTGGCTTTGAACAGAAAATAGCCTTTCAAAAACTTAAGGACGCGCTGTCTAATGAACCCCTGTTACACCTTTACAGAGAAGGGCAGAAATTGGAATTACACACGGACGCAAGTAAACTTGGGTTAGGGGCAATACTTTTCCAACAGAGTGATGATGGGCGCTATTATCCAATTCAGTATATGAGCAAAAAAACCTCCATCCAGGAAGAAAAATTGTTTAGCTATGAACTTGAAGTGCTTGCGATTATCCAGGCTTTAAAAATATTTCGAAATTATTTATTGGGAACCAAATTCAAAATTTTCACTGATTGTGCGGCATTTGCAAAAACCCTAGATAAAAAGGAACTTACCCCAAAAGTTGACAGATGGTCATTATTCATGCAAGAGTTCCTATATGAAGTAGTACATCGCCCTGGAAAACAAATGCAACACGTTGATGCATTGAGCAGATTCCCCGTTATGCTTGTGAATAGTGATGAGTTGACTTACAAAATTGTTAATACTCAAGAAAGTGACGAATATATCAAAACCATCAAGAAACTGTTACAGGCAGGCAAAACCTCCGAATTTATCTTGAATAATAATGTCTTGTATAAAATTGCTGATGATGAAGAGTTACTGGTAGTACCTGAAATGATGCAAGTGGACGTTGTGAAGCATGCACATTCGTTTGGACATTTTGCTGCTGTAAAAACTGAAGACTTGGTGAAACGCAATTTTTATTTCCCAAACATGAGAAGGTGTGTTGAGAACGTGATAAGAAACTGTGTTGAATGCATAGTGGTAAATAAGAAGACTGGGAAAGGAGAAGGACTGTTACATCCTATTCCTAAGGAAGATTCGCCATTATCAACATATCATGTGGATTTTATTGGACCACTGCCGACAGCCAATAAGAATTACAATCACATTTTCACGGTCGTAGATGCATTTACAAAATTCACATGGCTTTATCGAACTAAAAGTACCACAGCGCAAGAAGCCATCGAAAGACTAAAGCTACAGCATAAAACCTTCGGTAATCCTTCGACCGTAATCAGTGATCGGGGAGGAGCTTTCAGATCCAACGAATTCGAAGAATACTGCACTAAAGAGAATATCCATCATGTACAAATAACTGCGGGAGTACCAAGAGCAAATGGTCAAGTGGAAAGAATACATAGAACCCTTATCCCAGTAGTAACAAAGATGTCCTTAAATGATCCCGCGAAGTGGTTTAAACATGTAGACTCATTGCAAAGAGTGTTAAACTGCAGTACGTCACGTAGTACTAAGTACTCACCGTTTGAATTACTCATAGGAACCAGAATGAAAAATCCCGAGGATGCCCTTATAAGAAATTTGATTGTGGAAGAAAGTCAAAACCAATTTAATCAACATCGTGATAGCATTAGGAAAGACGCTAAGCAGAATATTTTAAAAATTCAAGAGGAGAATCGTAAGACTTACAATAGAAGACGCAAGGAAGCTTATCAGTACAAGCAAGGAGAACTGGTGGCAATTATGAGAACTCAGTTTGGAAGCAAGCTGAAACTCCGACCGAAATATTTTGGACCCTACCGTGTTACTAAAGTTAAATACCATGATCGCTACGATGTCGCCAAAATTGGAGATCATGAAGGACCAAATGTTACATCTTCATCAGCGGACCAAATGAAGCCCTGGACCAAATGTTGACTTATATAAATGTTTTGGCCAGAATTTAATGTTTGTAAACTGTATACTAATCTATGTGTTTTTGTTTTTTTAGTTCGTGTATTTTAGATCCTAGGCTGTTGCAGCAGTGAGGACACTGCTAGTCAGGATAGTCGAGCGCTATAGGAACAAGGCAGACCGTACAAGAAGATTGCGGAATAGCTACGTTGTGCGGAATAGCTACTAGATGTCGCTGAGGTTTGTGCGGCAAGGTAAAACATGCGAGAAGGGAAAAACGGGAGAGCTGTCGTAGGGAGAGACGAGCGAGGTCATCTCCGAGAGACTGCCCACGCATCGAATTGATCTGTGTTGAATGGTGAAGAGAGCGGTTATTTTATTTCTTAATGTCCCTATAACTGTCTAGTAAATGTCCCGTGTAATTGTCATGTCCCAAGAATAATAAATAGTATTTGTTTTGTGCAAAAATTTGCATTATCATTCCCCTAGACATCTTGCCATCCTATAAACTTGGGGGATCGCCCCGGATGGACTTTGAGGACTTTAAAGACAATTAGTGACTGTGGTTAATTTATATAAGTGACTGTAATATGAAAGAACAATCCGTGGATTTATAGTGATATACTTTTTGGATTTATTGTGTTATATTTTGGATACACGGTGAATTCCTCTACTGATGCGACAGCAACTACTGATGCAAGAGTCCTGCGAGAAAAGGTAGGATATCTTCTTTTTATAACTCTATTGCTGAGAAAAAGATTTATAAAAAATGTCTCGTACTGTTAATTATAACAAGAATACGCGCAAAGAGGACATAGTGAATGTTCTTACTGAGATTGGTGAGCAGGTCACTGCAAAAGAAACGATTATAGAGTTAAAAAATAAACTTGAGAGATCTAAAGCATTCCAAGATGACCCAGAATTTGTAATGAATCTTCTTAACCGAATAATTGAGGATCGGCAGCCAAAAGCTGAGCTTGAACTGCAGCTAACCAACTCAAAACTAGAATTAGAAAAATTAAAGCTCCAACGTATAGAACGAGAGGTAGAACTTTGCAAATCGAAAGCAGAAGCAGCTCAAGATGTATCAAATACTGAGGTTTGTGATCTTGAAAATTTGATTAAAAGTGTAAAAACGCTAACAATACAGTTGCCGACAAAAGCGGAAAATTTTAGCCTTTTTTTCCAATCATTGGAACGAGCGTTTAAAGTTAAGGCAATCTTGCCATCCTATATATATATATATATACACTGAAGTGCCACTGTATTAGGGATACCTACCTAGTAACGAGTTGGGCCTCCTCTGGCCTTGCTAATGCTGCCACACGACGAGGCATAGATTCAACAAGTTTCTGGAAACATTCCACGGGAATGGCTTGCCAAATATTGGCTAAAGCTGTCCATAATTCAGTAAGGTTCTTTGGTGCTGTGTGATGGCCTTTCACGCCTTGTTCCAAAACATCCCAAAGATACTCAATAGGATTTAAGTCTGGGCTTCTAGGTGGCCGATTCATGACAGAGAAGTCAGAGGAATGCTCATCCAACCAGCCAGTAGCCAACCGGGACTTGTGAGAAGTACAGTTGTCTTGCTGGAAAACTCCATTACCGTGCGGATAACAGAACAGCATAAACGGATGGAGGTGATCACCCAGCAATTCTACGTACCGAATTGCATTGAGGGAGGTTGGTACACGCACCAAAGATCCCAAACTGTACCACGAAGAAACACCCCAGACCATGATTGAGCCACCATGCCCTTGTACAGTTCCAGCCAGGCATGCAGGATCCATGGCTTCATGAGCCTGACGCCATATTGTCACCCTCCCGTCGGCTTTAAGTAGTCGGAATCGAGACTCATCACTCCATGCTACTCGTTTCCAGTCCTCTACACTCCAGTCTCTGTGCTCTCTTGCCCAGGCAAGACGTGCAGCCCCATGGCGAGTATAGAGCAATGGTACTCTCGTAGGTCGACGGCTACCGAAACCCATAAGGTGAAGCGAGCGTTGCACAGTCCGTTTACTGACTGTATGACTGGCACCGTCATTAAACTGGGTGGTAATTTGAGCTAATGTTTGGCTTCGCTGGCTACGTACAATACGCCTGAGCCGTCTCTCACCACGCACTGTCAAGGCTAATTGTCCTTTGCAGTTTGCCCGATCGGCTAGTTTTTTTTCCACCATCCATGTATTCTTGGTATACTCTTGACACTGTCGACCTTGAAAATCCTAGCTGTCTGACGATTTCGGAAATTGAATGGCCCATGCGTCGCGCACCTACGATTTTTCCGCGATCGAAGGCGTCTAAATCAGGCAGTTTACCCATATTGGCAATTCCAACAACTATTTCAGAACAACCGCAGTACGCGCTATATATGCAGTTGCCACAGCGCCCTCACTTGCGCATACATGATGCGCAGCGCTACACAATTTGCATAGGCTTTGCTATCCCTAATTCACTGGCACATCAGTGTATATATATATATATATATATATATATATATATATATATATATATATATATACATATATATATATATATATATATATATATATATATATACATATATCTGTCACGTTTCACCACATGAGTTTTCTTAATAACACACAAGATGGACAAAATGAGAAGCACAGTTCTTTTATAATTGAAGTCCGTTATTTCTTTCGAAGTTATGGCGGAGACAGGGCGTCCTTCTAGCATGACGTTGAACATGCACGTCTTTTCACATACAGAGACAACAACAGAATGAATCTGCTCCCTTAGCCAGGGACTTTACCAAAAAGTCAGCGACTGTTCACGTAAACACAGATGTTTGTCGTGGGTGGTAAGGCTCATATACTTCTTAGAAGCACATTGGGTGCGTTTTATCTTTATGGTATTGTTTGACACTTTTGATCACTTTATCTCTGAGATATTGTGAACTGCGGATTTAGATGACTAGAGACGGGGTTTTGTTAATCCTTCTGGGCGGCACGGCTCTATATTTCTATCTACTAAAAGGAATTTATTATGGTGTTTATCCCATACTTTTCACTCTCTGCTGCAGTTATTTGCTTAAATGTATTTTTCTGGAACTTGCAGATATTCACTTGCTGTTGGGTGGACTATTCTGAGAAAAGGGGCCTATCTTAACAGATGTGGGGACCTGAATTATAGAAATAGACGAGATTCAACTTATAATGTCACATGTCCCCTCCCAAGAAGCTCTCATCCAATGCCTGCATATGGTGAGAGACACCTGAGTGTGAGTATGTTGGGACCTCACCTAATTCACTTTGCAAGATCAGCATTATAAGTTTTCCTACATCAATTTTTAAGTTAAGTCATATAATCGATATAAAACTCTTGATCTGCAGTATCAAGCTCCTCATATCGACATACGTTAGCTGGAATTATAAATATTTCCGTGGTGTCTCTGGAGAAGTTCTCCACCTACCTAAATTCCTCCATCTCCAGTCATCGTGTTCAATACCATAATAATATAATTACTCGGCCTCAAACTAATAGGTGCACAATTACAACAATAGTCTAATAGTAATTAAAAAGTACATAATTATAACAATATTAGTGGGATAATAAGTTCGAAAGTTACACCGACCTCAGCGAAAAGCTTATACGGCGGTTTATATATTCACATATTTTATACCGGCTTTACAACACTTAATATTATTTTAAATTACATTATTATACAAGTTACACATATTGCAGTCGCATAATTATTAAACATAAACATAATTCTGTTTCAAAAATAGACACATTTCCAAGATCGAGATAGAAAACAAAAATGCAATACCATTTTCTTAGCTATAATACGAAATTAAATTCACAAAAAACTTATAAAACAATATGCATTGATACAAACTTATTTAAGCAAATATGTACAAAGCTGATCAAGGTACATGTTCATAACATTGGTATCGAAACAGACCATTTTACCAATACATACAATTACCTATGTGATTATTTTCACAGTTAAAAGGTGATCCGCACTTAATGCAGATTTTTTTTTTAAATACCTATAACAAATACATTCAGCTAGTTACAAATACTGTTCACAAAATAATATGCAAAAAAAATGTCCAGATAAAGACAAGACAAAACAGCACAACAAGAGGCTAAGAAACCACGTGCGAAGATGGCATATGCTGGTCCATAAGATCCCTCACAATATTCTTAATGGCTTTCTTACAATAGTAGTCACAGAAGATCTTATACAGATCCCAATTCTCGAATCCTCTTGGTAAATTTCTTCTAATGCTTTTATAATTGTCACATTCGAATAAACAATGCTTGACCGTTTGAATGGCCCCGCATGGGCATTTATCGTCCTTCCCATGGAAGCGCTTTTGGTAAGCGCCAAAACACCCATGTTCAGTGATGGCTTGATTGATCACAAAATCTCCATATAGTCTGCTTTCACTAACATATTTAAAGATGTTATATACACTTCTTCCCTTACTCGAATTATCCCAGTTAGCTTGCCATTCCAATTTCTCTTGGTGTTCTATCTTTCTTTTTACAAACTTCCGATTATACTTATAATTGGTTTCAGCCTCTTCCAACTCCGTAGCCCCTTTGGCGGCTTTATCTGCCTCTTCATTTCCCTTTATACCGACGTGCGCTTTGACCCAATGAAAGTTTAATTTTAAATTTTCTCTACTAATGATATTTTTAATTTTTTCCACCTCAGCCCCTTTATAATTACAAGTGCCTAATGCCTCCAGGGCACTTCTAGAATCAGTATACACGTCACTTTCCCTCAAACTTCTGTCCTTCATAATCTCCAGCACTTTCTGAATAGCCCGCACCTCCGCTAAATACGAGTTACCGCCAATAACTCTTTCTCTATAGATTTCTATCAGATCTTCTTTAAAATAGTAAACAACGCCCGAGCCTATTCTGTCATGAATTTTCGATCCGTCTGTGTAAAAAACATGGTCCGAAATTGGCTTAGCATCTAACGTCCATTTAATTTTTATTATGTCTTCTATATTCTTTATCTGTTTAATACTGATATCACAATTGGCACTATTAAATATCTCATTTCTAACCATGATCTCTTTACTTTCTTCAAATAGCTCATTCAGCTGCTTATTTCCTTTAGCCTTAATATCGAGTGGGACATCGGTTGCAACCGTAGAGTAGCACTTTGTAATAGCTATCAATGAGGGTCTCTGCGCTTGCCCGATCTTAATTTTAAATTTCTCTTGGTCTCTGAACCACACTTCTGAGGCATATAATAATATTTTTTCTATGACAATTCTGTAAATTTCCTTAATGTTTTCAGGTTTCAATCCCCACGTCTTTTTCACCAAGTGCACCAATTTATACAGAATTTTAATTGACTTCTCTTTGACCGCCTCAAGATGTTGAAGAAAATTTAATTTATAGTCTAAGATGACACCTAGATATTTTATTTCCTTTTTATATTTAATGCTTTCATTCTCTAGCCTAATAGGCGGGTTCCTGCTAATATTCCCTTTACATGCTACGATCGTATAGCAGCACTTATCTATGCTGTACTGCAGCTTGTGTTTCCTTGCCCACTCTTCACATTTATCAAGCACTACTTTAGACAATTCAGTGAACTTATACGCAACTGTGCTCTTGATCAGTATCATCACATCGTCAGCATAGGCCTGTATGTGGTAATGGTTTTGCTCTTTTCGCATTTCTAACAGCTCGTTAATAGTGATCAGCCACAGCACAGGCCCCATGGACGAACCCTGTGGCACACCAACATTATAGGCATGATCTCCCTTTTTCATAATCACCTTTCTTTCATCTAAAAAACTAATTATGATCTTTCTCAAAGACGTATTTATCTTCAAATTCTTAAGGGCATCCTTTATACTCTTTTTCCTAATGGAGTTAAAAGCATTTTTAAAGTCCAGCGAA
This sequence comes from Dolomedes plantarius, assembly GCA_907164885.2. Lineage (NCBI taxonomy): Eukaryota > Metazoa > Arthropoda > Arachnida > Araneae > Dolomedidae > Dolomedes > Dolomedes plantarius. The sequence goes on along the minus strand of OU015494.1, from coordinate 4,547,679 downwards.
ATTAAACAAGTATGTTGACCATTATTTTTATTCTCCTTCACAATCTTCATAATACTGTTCAGCGCACTAATTGTGCTCCTCCCTCTCCTAAAACCATACTGTTCATTCGATAGCTTATTTTCCTTTTCCAGATAAATCACTAGTCTATTGGTTAGTATCTTGTCAAATAGCTTACCCATTACGGGCAACAAGCAAATCGGCCGATATGCGTTCGGGCGCTTCAGATCTTTTCCTTCCTTTGGGAAGTATAATAATCTGGCCCGCTTCCATTCTCTAGGAAAATAACCAGCGTCGAGGCACCTATTATAGATGCTATATAAGATGTCATCATCAGCTCCATGTACCTCCTTTATAATACTAAGCGTAATCCCATCATGACCCGGCGCCTTGTTAGTGGCCGTATTTTCTATATTATATTCGATCTCCATTTTAGTTATCTCAGTAATTTCCCCACTTTCTTCAGCTCTCTCCTCCAATTCGATCTCTTCTTCGCTAATAAAGTGATACCTAGCCAACTCCTTCTCAATATCTTCTTCCTCTTCTCTTAAAACACCATCTTCCCCCATGATCATTTCCAGCGCATTTTGCCTTTTCTCCTTTATAATGTTTTTTATTAAGCCAGAAGTGTTCTTAACTGTTAAGCTATTCAAGAATTCCTCAAACTTACTCTTTTTAGCCTTACTCATCAGCTTTCTATATTTAGCTCTGATTTCCTTAAATTTAAATCTTAATTTATTTCTTTCTATAGGATCTACTTCTTTCTGATATCGTCTTCTATACGCCCTGGTTTTCCTCCTTTCTATCGTCAGTTCCTCTGTCCACCAACAGGCCATGCGATCTCTTTTCCTAATATTCTTTTTACTGTACTTCTTACATAAGTCTATTATAACTGTATTTAGTTTCCCAATGCTTTCATCAATATCCCTGTCTGCCATTTTAACTTTTAAACTCTTTTAATCTCTCTCTTAACTCCACTCTAAATGGAATCCATCTCAAATTTTTAATCTCCCACCTGGGGTTGTCAATTTTCCGCTCTGTAATATCTCTCAATTCTACTTCAAAGCTAATTGCGTTATGATCTGTGCAAGTATAATCATCTATGACTTTCCAATCCTTGACATGCTCTTCTTTAATTCCGACTGTAACGGTTACATCAGGCCAGCCAATTCCAAACGGCCCAACATACGTCGGGATACTGTTCGGATCATTTCTAATGATGCCGTTGTAATGAATTGCCATCTCAATGACAGCAAGTCCCCTTATATTAGTTTGGCGCTGCCCCCAGACTGTAGACCTAGCGTTGAAGTCCCCCATAATAATTATTTTGCCATCTTTATACTTTTCTAAAATGCTACCCAGCTGGCTCCACTGGGGTTCCATTCTTTCAAGGTTACCATCTGAGGGAGGCAAATATATAGAGATAAAAATAATAGTTTCACCTCTTATTATGACTTTTATCGCTACAATATATTCCGTCGTTAATATGTTAATATACTTATAACTTCTTTTGATAACCAAAGCCGCTTTTGGCTCTTGCTTTTTATATATGCACTGGTACCTATTTGGAAAGCCGACCATCTCGTGGTTTTCACCTCTTTTAAAATACGGTTCGTTGATTGAAATAAAATCAGAGTCCACCTTACTTGCGAACTCCCTGACTGCTGCAATCGAATTGTTTAAATTTAAATGGAGACATTTAAAAGAAGGGACAGAAGAGCTATCCATAATCAGTCCTGCTTTTAATCCGCTCTACCTCCGTGCGAAAGACACTGCACGTATTATCGGTAGGCACATGTTGAGTTTCAACTTGTACTTTATTTCTTACATTCATGAAACAACAATTCGAGCATTTTGTAGGTTCGTTACAGGTGTCCCCATGATATTTTCCTCCACGATTTCTACATATCTTTTCGTTCTTACAGAACTTCGCCAAATGCCCTATTCTCCAGCATTTAAAACACAGTTTTGGTTTTACATATTCATTTATTGAATACCGATTCCAACCAATTTTTATTTTCTTAATTTTCATTATATTTTTAAACGCTTCTCCATTCATACTAATTATAATATTCTCTCCCTGTCTTGCTTTAAATTTTGTTATCATCTGAACATCTCCGTCCTTTAGCTCTTCATTCTGTGATACTATCATTTTTCTTAATTCTTCATCTCCCTTTTCATCCATGACGCCATAAATAATAACCTGAGGCTTACGTTTTCTAGGTTTTTCTATCTTAAAATTCTCTCTTAGAGCGTCTATTCTTTTAAATTCTTCCATAAGAATCTCAAGTTCTTCCTCTTTTCCCGTTCCTATGATAACTCCTCCCCTTCCAATTTTTCTAAACACATCAATACCAACTTTTAATCGTATGGGATCTATCTCATTCTGTATCTTTATTTTCGTCAAATCTGAATCCTGTTCCTCTCTCGGTATCACTGTCATTACATGCTTTGGTCCTTCCGCGCTTTTCCTGGATCTGGAGCGGCTTCTTTCTCTTCCTCTACTAGCTACGTCTGCATAAGTTCCTCTACTTTCCTCACTTTCCCTCAACCTTTCCTCGCTTACTCTCAATCGCTCTAATAGCGTCTGTATATATATGTTTTGGTCATTTATAACTCCCATTAACGACATTACATCCTGATTAAGGGTCTTTATGCTTTCCGCCGACAATTTACTCTTTCCAGCATGTATAGCTTGAGATATTTGCGTAGCCTTATATCTAGCCTTATTTGTGACCTCTTCCAACTGCTTTACCACATCCTGACTTTTTAGATCTAATTTCAAAGGATCCATCTTGACCCAAGATAACAAAACAAAAACCCACCTCAAAAGCCAAGTATAAAGCTATTTATCCATAAGACAGCCCGTTTGATGCACAAACAATATATCAAACAACAGAAGCAAAGCATTAACTGTTCACTACTTAGCAACTTATAACATGCAGCATCAATAAATAACTGAACCGAAAAACAGGATTCAACAAATATCCTACCTTGGATGAAAATTATAATAATCCAGAGAGAACTATGAATATCACACGCTCACAACAATAACAAATTATATCCTTGTTCGATAAGAATGTTCAGGATCACCTCCAGCACAATACGCTCGGTAAACACACAAGCAGCTGAGTTACACTCCTATGACCTTGTACCGTCCTTGGCACGCGCCGATGAGAGTACGGCAGTAGGCCTCCTCGCCTGCCGGAGGGGTCTGCGTGAGCTTCCGTAGCGATTCTCGTATCTCCGTGCCCGTTAGGCCTGACACGCGCTATAGTTCAAAAGTCCATTAAAATGAAAAATACTTGACTAAATACAATAAAAGTAACATCTAACTACTCACAAGAACTTAAAAATTAATCAAAACCACAAACTGGGTTATTTGAAACAAAATTAACTTCAAAAGACACTTAAACAAATAGAGCACTGCAAAACACAACCTTCACACATTACGCTCAAGCATTACTCAAGCTATTAGTGGGATAATAAAATAAGTAATAAGATAATATACTAGTATAGCCATGAAAAGAATAACATAGATATGGCAAGTGATATGGCATAATTGAATCTCTCTGCAAATACATCAATAGTCTGGTAATAATTATGAATAAAATAAGGTATAAGATAATATAATGGTATAGCCATGAAAAGAATAACATAGAAATAGCAAGTGATATGGCTTAATTGAATCTCTATGCAGATACATTATATCGAAAATCAGTTTTAACTCAATAGTAATCTACATGAAATCATACACAAAAACAATTCAATTCTGATACTTGTAAATCAATGCTAAATCAATACACAGAAATCATACATTAAATACTTCAACTCAGGTAAATATAACTCAACATTAATCAAATATGAAGGCATATTGACAATCACGCACTAAATTAGTTCAATTCAGAAAAATATAACTCAATACTATTTACACTTAGAGTACTCGTTTACGCGGATAATAATTACTATTTATACAATTACAACAATGCCAGTAAGATCATAAAATAGATATTATGATAATAGTGCGTAATAATGAAAAAGAAATAACAGGTGATATAATATAATAAAATCTTTACTAAGACACAAATATATCATATGAACACAATGTGATTTACCTACTAGATTATTCATACCTTTCATTCCACTTAAATTCTCTCATTTTTTAAAAATTCACTATATTCCTTAATACAGGGGAATAACTTTTATTTTTCTTAATCTCAAAATCTCTTTCCTATACTCTTCTAGATCTCTACATTAAGCGAAAATTAATCCTTTCACCTTTCCAGTATTCATCTCTTTCAAGCTCAATTTTTGCATTACCTTATCCTTCTAACATAGCTGTAGTGTTTTGACTTATGATGACATTTGCTAATCAGAGTACTAATGTCTCATGATAGCGCTTGTCTTTGAATAAGCCTGTCCTATTTAAATGAATTTAAGATTCCAATGAAAGGTACAAATTTCCTCCTTCCATTTTCTTCCTTAACTTCATAATTTATATAAAAAATAATAAAATAATTCTGACAACTTCAGCTAGTTTGGTTAAGGTGTAATTATTACTTATCTCTTTTTACACACTCTTGACTCGCTCTTTTGCTCTTTCGCCTCCCCCTCCAAAACACAATAATTCCATACTCGTCGTTTGACCTACTTTCGTTGGGTGAGGTCAGAGTTCACCCTTCTACTCTTCGCACGCTCTATAAGGCCTCAATGCTATAGGTAATTCTGACGTTGTAATAATTCTAGCAGGCTCCATATTCACTCTTCCAATATCATATTTACGTTTAGCAAATATACCAATAACTGATGACAATAGAGGAATGAGCTCCGGAGAATTCATGTAATTTATCCTGAATGGCATTCTGAGTATTAGAGTCTTCAGTCAAATCAAGTGTATTCCTGATTTGCTTAGACGTTTTTGGATGCTCATGTTCTCCATTATCATTCATTAGCATTATATCATCACAATTATTTTCAAAATGACCATAATATAATTTAGCACAGTTATTATCGTCAGAATATTCATTTATCATTTTACTCGACCTACATATCAATACACGTTACTCCTAATTCAAATTAACAAAATACCAATTCAACAATTATATGCCAATACACTACGCAATTACTAATTACACATATGAAAAGTATTGAATTAACCTCTACTCACAAATTGAAATTAATAAAATGTCACTTAAACAATTATATACCAACACACTAAACAAATACTACTCATAAGCATGAAAAATAGTAAATCAACACTTACTCACAAACTTAAGTTAATAATAATAATAAAACATACTGCTAACGGAATCCAACAGACTTAAAGATGACACTACACAAAATTCCTTTCAGTTACTCCCTTACTTGGATCATATTGATTATCTACAATTTTATTAAAATTATAAAAATATTTCGTTTCTATGAATATGGTACTCTCGACATTATCCTGACTCTCATTGTCATTATTATTTTTAATTTTCATATTAGAATTGAGATGATAGGAAATATTATGATAACAACTTCTCGACAATTTGTTGAGAGTAATATCTAAATTACCCTGATATACACTACAATGACTTAATTTAATATTCAGGTTACATAACTTCATATGTGGTAAAGAGAATAATATATAATTCACTGGGTATCTACTGTACCTTAATAGTTCTAGTTAGAAAACCTATGGTAGCTTATATACTGATAATTTTATCAATAGCAATCTTACCTTGCGTTTGTTGCGCTGTTAGCGGTAACATTGTTTTTATGAATTCTCCGTTATAATCACTGTGTTCCGGATCCTCTAAACACCGTAGTTGGTTACTATGCACTTCACTAAAGTTTTGCAGCAAGACTCGATGAGATGAATACATCACTCAACGTGATCACAAATTCACACACAAAAAACACTAAAAAATAACACTTCGTCGCTCGATGACACTTAGGGCCACATCAAAGGCTATTCAGAACCTTTGACAATCGCACTGCCTGTCATAAATAATACTTGACGTGCACACATAATCACACTGATCCATATTTCATCTTTACACAACCTAATTGGATCTGCGAAGTCGGCGGGGTCTGTCTAATCACTAACACATTTCTGTGATCATTCATTACTCTCTTGTTCCACCACATTCTGTTCAGGTAAAATGCATCTCGAGGACTCACCACATAACATTGTACAGCTTTCCGACACGAATACTTTTCTTCTGAATATCGGAGAAACATTGTGTACAAACATTTTTGGTTACCGTGGAATCATGATGAATTCGGCACGCTTCTGTGCCGTGGAAACTGAAATTAAATTAACACTGAAGTCCTTACAGTCTTAGTGTCCTAAAACGATGTTTGAGCTGAGGGAAGACTACCTGGTTATTACAATTCAAAGCTCTGTACTGAAGAATTGAAGACACGTCCAAGGAGAGTTCATCACATGAGAAAGTACTATTAAATAGTTCTGTAAAAGAGTACTTTTAAAAAGGAAGGTAGCGAGTACGAATTCAGGAACAATTCTTGGGACTAAGAAAGTTCTCATTCACTATACAGCACAATGGAAGGCACTATACAGCTCTGCGACGCTGAAAAGCTGGAGATCGGAAGTAAGAACGTGTAGTGAAGTTAGTAGAAGACACCGTTCGGTAAAGGAAAGCCTATATACCGGATCGTCGAAGATTAGTGATGATGACCGCAAATACCCAGATTCTCCACTGTCAACTTTCTAGTAGTATTTCATAAAATGAACAAGACTTGGTTACGAAAAAAGAAGTTATTTTATTTATAGTAACGATCGTTGACTAAATCTTGAATACAAAAAAAAAGGATTATAATAAGCTATATACATAGTCGAATGCTCTAGTTAACCTGAGCTTAAAAAAATGATGACCACTCTGGTCAATGCTAACAGTAGTAAATGAAGAATGAATGCAAAAATATCACGAAGATTAGCTCCCCCCCAACAGTCGGCAAACCGAACTGAAGGGGTGCTTAAGCATAAAAAAAGGAAGCAGACAAAGCGCACCACAGGCTAGGGTTGCATTAACTTCATTTAAACTGAAGAATCGCCAACTACGGAGAAAGCCTACCGGTGCCGCGACGAGTAGCATCGGAACTCATCGGTAAAATGCTGAAAAGAACAAACCTTCGTAGCTAGAAAAATGGCCGAATATGATTGGAGAAACTCGCTCTGGGCCAGGAGGAGAACCTTTTAAGAATTTTCTCACGGGGAAGGTTGGGGTTCGCCAACAGATGTAGAGGATTAAAGTCTGGGAAATAGATACAGAGTGTCCGCGCTATTGTACCTAAAGCCAATTAAAAAGCAATTTCTACGACCTCTGGATGGAAAACGTTCGGTCCTTTTTAACAGGTCGGCACAAACCATAAAACATCCAATTATCTGTACGAGTAAATTGTAGTTTCAAATAAACGAAACTACTTTTAAATTGGGTTCTTGGAAAAAAATACATTGCTGAACAAAATAGCGGATGCTATCAATAGCTAGGATCAATACTGAAGTAAAGATATACCATTTTAGACCTCCCACGTAATAAAGGAGCGATACATGAATTACGTAAAATGCTTATAGCGAAAGATCCTAAGATTAATATTAACATTACAAACATTAAGGTGATTACCTCCTTTAAATTAATAATTACTCGTATTTAAGGTAGGTGCAATTAATAAGAAAACTGTAACGACAAAATCCACGTTACACATTGCCACTCTCAAATGGGTTTAGTCCCGATCTCTCTCCAGCCCCTCTGAGCTTTTCTTGTTTTGTTCAGAACTTCCATCTTGTATATGAAAACGAAACTGTCTTTCCACTATCACCAGTGAGCTATCACATCACTCTCTTCATTCGTAACGCGGGTGAAATATGACACTCTCCTCGGTTCGGTGTGGGGAATTGGAAAGCTAAGTTCGTCCCCCATGTTTGTCCTTCTTGTCTTCTATTGCCTTAAATGCATAAGTTCATTTAATAAATTTGATTTCTTCTTATTAAAATCCATTAGGTGTTCCTTCGCAAAGTAATAATCCCGTCGGCTTGTCACGTTTCACCACATGACATTTCTTAATAACACACAAGATGCACAAAATGAGAAGCACAGTTCTTTTATAATTGAAGTCCTTTATTTCTTTCGAAGTTATGGCGGAGACAGGGCGTCCTTCTAGCATGACGTTGAACATACATGTCTTTTCACATACAGAGACAACAACAGAATGAATCTGCTCCCTTAGCCAGGGGCTGTACTAAAATGTCAGCGACTGTTCTCGTAAACACAGATGTTTGTCGTGGGTGGTAAGGCTCATATACTTCTTATAAGCACATTGGGTGCGTTTTATCTTTATGGTATTGCTTGACACTTTTGATCACTTTATCTCTGAGATATTGTGAACTGCGGATTTAGATGACTAGAGACGGGGTTTTGTTAATCCTTTTGGGCGGCACGGCTCTATATTTCTATCAACTGAAAAGAATTTATTGTGGTGTTTATCCCATACTTTTCACTCTCTGCTGCAGTTATTTGCTTAAATGTATTTTTCTGGAACTTGCAGATATTCACTTGCTGTTGGGTGGACTATTCTGAGAAAAGGGGCCTATCTTAACAGATGTGGCCATTAACAGACTACATTTGTTGTGAATGTTCTTCATGGATTTTGTCCTGGTTTGGAGTTCCAAATACTACCTATCTAGACATTGGAACATGGACCTCTTTAGTTCTTGTAAAGAAAAACCTTCACCTTTATTTTTAGATTTGTAATAAACAACTTGAATAAGAAGTTGCAAAGAAACTTAATAACAAATTGAACGTATAAGTAAGCAGAAAAGCATATTTAAACTTCAAAATGAATGAGGTTTATCATTGGCTTTAAATGGCTGTGACTCAGCAGAACAGGTTTTCGGAGTCGGAAGAAATAAGGGATTTTTTTTTTGAATTTCAAACATAAAGGTTTCTTGTTTCCAGTTTTATAAAATTTTTAAATTCGTGGTCCTTTTGGAACTTTTTTTAAATCACTGCTGACTTTTCTGACCACTTCTTGAGTTTTTCAGAACTACTGATTTCGATCAATGAAAATTATTCAGCATGTCTACTTTAGATATGGGGACCGAGGTAGCCTAGTAGTAGCGCGTCGGCTTTCGGATGGAATTCCGACAAGCGTCATTCAATACCTCCGTGATATGGGCCGTAAACCGGAAAGTCCTTCTATGAGGTGAGATATCCCCCCAGAGGTGGCACCTGGCTAAATGGGACTCCGACCCATTTCAAACCGGAGTCGCATGCCTATATGAACCTGGTCTGAATTACTTCCGGCCAGGGGGCATTAGAAACAAAAACAACAAGTTTAGAAATTTTCTTCCCGATCGCGCACAATTCAGATACCAAATGTTAGAAGCATATATTATACTTATTTATTACCTCTGCATTAATTTTTCTATTGCAAAATTATTACAGTCAAATCTTAACCAAATAACAAAAGATTGTAATGAATGTTTTAGTTTCGTTTATTTTTTTCAAATAGATAAATGGTTGCTATAAAATGTTTACATGGAGGAAACATATCGATTCTCCAAGAGAGAACAGGGAACGATTTGAAAGCTCTATTAGGCCTCGGTTACGATACAAGCGGTGTGTCAGAGCAGTGCGACAGAGCGATGCCGCGCGACAGATCGACGACGGCCACGATAAGAGCGACAGAGCGGTAGAGCGGTTGCGGCTACGAGCAAAAATGAAAGGCTGCAGGAATTTTCCGTCAGTTTCTAACTGGCCGTACCCGTGAACTAGCTATATAATATATATATATATATATATGTATATATATACACTGCTGGCCACTGTAAATGCAACACCCTGAAGGAAACATGCAAATAACATGAAATTTACAACATGCATTAGCGGAGGTGAGATATGCAAATGATTAGAATTTCAGCGCAGACGCACATCACACGCGCCTGTGGCGCCACTTCAAAGCGCTATTTAAGGCTTGGAGATTTCGACGATTTCAAGTTCGGCAATTGTGTTTTTCTTGTTGTTTTTTCAAAAAAACAATCAATTATGCCTCGTCGAAAACAGCGATCATCTTTTGATCAAGTATCCGAGTTCGACAGAGGAAGGATAGTGGCCTACCGAGATTGTGGATTATCTTTCAGGGAAATCGGTAGTCGTGTTGGACGAAACCAAACAACTGTAAACCGGATATGTGATCGTTCGATGCAGGAGGGTACGACGGACCGGCGTGTTCGATAGCATCCACCTCAGCGCACCACTTCACGTGATGACAGGCAAATTGTGCGCATGGCAGTGACGGATCGCTCAGTCACATCACGAAGCATAGCACAGCACATGCAGTCTGTAACGCATCATCCAGTGTCTGCGCGTACCATTCGACGCCGTTTACAGCAGAGTGGTCTGTCCGCAAGACGCCCATTGCTTTGTCTACCCTTCACGCAGAACCACAGACGTCTCCGCCGCCAATGGTGCGATGACAGAAGGATGTGGACGGCAGAATGGAATGAAATTGTCTTTACTGACGAGTCACGCTTCTGTCTGCAACACCACGAAGGTTGCATTCGAGTCTGGAGACACCGTGAAGAGAGGATGCTGAACAGCTGCGTTATGCACCGCCACACTGGTCCTGCACCGGGTATTATGGTATGGGGCGGTATTGGATATCACTCTCGCACACTTCTAGTACGCATTGCCGGTACTTTAAACAGCCAGCGCTACATCTCCGAGATGTTGGAGCCAGTTGTCCTTCCTTACCTTCAGGGCTTGCCCACAGCCATATTTCAACAGGATAATGCGCGACCACACGTGGCACGCATTGTCCAACGGTTCTTCGTCAATCGCCAGATTGAATGGCTTCTCTGGCCGCCTCGCTCTCCTGATCTTTCGCCGATAGAAAACATGTGGTCCATGGTTGCTCTACGATTGACCCAGATTCCATCCCCAGCTGCCACAGCAGATCAACTTTGGCAACGTGTGGAAGCTGCTTGGTCTGCTGTACCCAAGAACTCATCCAAAGTCTCTTTGAATCAATGCCGAGGCGTGTGGCAGCGGTGATCTCCAACAATGGCGGCTACTCTGGCTACTGATTTTGGCGGAACCACACTTCACAGAAGTTTATAAATTCAATCATTTGATACTTGGTCAACATGTTATCTACAAAATAAATTTTGTTGTGATATGTCTTGTCTTTCTTGGTGTTGCAATTTGGGTGGCCAGCAGTGTATATATATATATATATATATATATATATATATATATATATATATATATATATATATATTTATATATGTAATAAGAAATTCCGTCCTTCTCTAAATTTACATTTACAGCATATTCTCTTGTTAATAAAGCACAACCCCTTTTCCAAAATTGCAACCTAAAAGTAAAATAAGATAATTTATACTAGCCCTGCAGATCATTAAGCAGGCATGTGAAGTATCTGAACTCAGTAACATTCCCAGATATGAGAGTTAGAAGTTTATGAGATTCCGAATGTCAGTATAATGTCAAAATTCTTGAAGAGCCCTCGAACCACTCTATATTTATGCCTTCTATACCGTCAAAACCACACTTTACAAGAACTTTATGGCCACTTATCCTGCACCCAGGTCAATAGGTCGCAGATCTAACAAGCGCGGGATCTAGCAATAAAGTATCCCCGGGAAACTGAAGTGGACTCACAGAAGTGGTCACGTCAGGGCAAGTACAGTGGCCACTGCAGCTAATGCCTTCTGATAAATAAAGCAAGTCTTGGAATTTGTGTATTTCATCAATGGCTCCATCTTTGTGTTTCTCTCCTTTTTTGAATTCGGCGACTTTAGATTCGTGGAGTTCACGTGTCCACTTCAGTTTCCCAGGGATACTTTATTGCTATATCCCGCGCTTGTTAGATCTGCGATCTATTGACCTGGGTGCAGGATAAGTGGCCATAAAGTTCTTGTAAAGTGTGGTTTTGACGTTATAGAAGGCATAAATATAGAGTGGTTCGAGGGCTCTTCAAGAATTTTCACATTATACTGACATTCGGAATCTCATAAACTTTTAACACTCATATCTGGGAACGTTACTGAGTTCATATACTTCACATGCCTTCTTAATGATCTGCAGGGCTAGTATAAATTATCTTATTTTACTTTTAGGTTGCAATTTTGGAAAAGGGGTTGTGCTTTATTAACAAGATAATATGCTGTAACTGCAAATTTAGAGAAGTACGGATTTCTTGTTACTTACACACACAGACACACACACACACACACACACACACACACACATATATATATATATATATATATAGATATATATATATAATAAAGTTGAAAGAGAAAAACCAGTATGAGCACTAAAGCTACTACAGCCAGGAACCAAAAACATGAAAAGATAAGATTGAAAGCGGTTTTAGACAATATCTCATCATCAGCGGTGTCAATACTGTCTAAAAACCAATGAAGTGTTTCAGATAAGTATGATCTATACATTAAACATACTCAGACACCGTACAATCCATGAAAAACTGTGGAATTGAATAAAGAGTTACTTAACCATAGAACACCAAGCCTGACGCTAGACAGAGTGGAAGTTAAGAATAAGTAACCGCAAGATAACTGACGCAGGATACTGTGTTTTAGGACTATTAAACCTTTATTAATTAAGTTCTTTATTATTATTACTAAGAGTTATTTTTTATCTTATTTTTATTTTTACTTAAGATTTTACTTTATTTTTTAATTTTTTAATTTTTAGTAGTTATTTTTTCTATTTTTTCTTATTATTATGATTTACTTATTAATTGCAACAGAACGAACTATTCATTAAAACTAAAACAACCAATTATGCGTTTGGATAGACTTTCGGGGTAATAATTACGTGTTAGCACATAGCCTATTTATACGAACTAACTGATTTACAATAATGTTATTAAAAACAGATTTATGTAAACAGGTTAGGTAATTTTGAAATTTAACAATATTAAAATCATAGTCAGATCTTTTGTCGTCTAAGTCAAAAGTAAATTTGCTATGAGAATTTAATTTAATGTTAATATCTAAAAAGTTTACATTAATATTATCTTGGCTACTTTAGTTCCAGATTAGGAGGGTAAAAATTTAAGTCTTTTAGGTATTACTTTTATTAATTACTATTATATCATCTATATACCTAAATATATTGTAATTGCAATTTTCTATATTATTAATTTCAAAATAATGTAAGTATAAATTAGCTAGCATACTTGAAGCATTTCCACCTCGTGGTAAACCTTTGGTCTGTAAGTATGTACTATTATTATGAACTATGTAATTATGTTTAGTTACAATATATATATATATATATATATATATATATATATATATATATATATATATATATATATACATATATTATTATTATGACTGCTACAAGATTAAATTAAATTAATGCAGTTTACAGAAAACGACTTTCCCGCAAAGGAGACGACCTAAAATTGACCCCAAAAACAACATCTCCAAAATCAGAAATAAAACTTGCTACCATAGAATTAAACTGAGGGAAGATGAAAAATAACACTTAAATTCAAATGACCAAAAAAAATGGCTTGACAATTATATTTTTAAACTTAACAATATTTTATTCAGACATTACATGATTTAACGTTACAATAATTATTACCCTTAAGACCATCCTCATCATAAATTAAATCTACACTTATCCATTTCCTTATATATAGTGAAACCTCCCTTAACGGACACTCCCGAATAGCGGACACCTCTAATTAACGGACATTTTTACGAGTTCCAGTCCTTTTATATAGGACAATCCATGTTATTCCCTCTGAATAGCTGACACTCCGAATAGCGGACAGGTATTTTTGAAAAAGTTTCAATTATTTTGGCAAATATTTCAAAATTAGAAACTTTTAACGCTTCAAATGGATGGATGGAAAAATTCCGGACACGTCACAACATAATTTTTAAGCAGATTTGAGGTGAAGAAAAATTTGTAAATTCAAATGAGGTAACAGATTGGATTGGAAAGCTTAAATCTTTGTGCAAAGGATATGATGACACAGACATTTGCAATGCCGATGATTCTGGCCTCTTTTGCCGCGTCCTTCCGGACAAGACCTTATGTTTTAAGGGTGAAAAATGTAGTGGCGGGAAAATTTCCAAAGAGCGGCTCACTCTTTTGCTGCGTTGCAACATGCTGGAAGACTTCAAAACAACAATTGTTATTGGAAAAGCTAACAAGCCTAGATGTTTCAAGAACATTAATGTGCGAAAATTTAGCGTTTCGTGGAAGTCAAATAAGAAAGCGTGGATAACCACTGAGATAATGAGCGACTGGTTGGTGGAGTTAGACAACAAAATAAAAAATAAAAAGAGAAAAATCAATCTGTTCATGGACAATGCTACTTCCCATCCTGATGATTTAAAGCTAAAAAGTGTTAATTTAATTTTATTGACTCCTAACACCACTTTGATGCTACAGGGTGGCTAATAAATACTGTAACACTCCAAAAAATAAGAGTTAATTTTAATCGTTTGGAAAAATAATTTATCTATCTATTTGTGTGATTGGCAACTTTTTGTAAACGCAGACGATGTTTGTTTAAAGTAAAACATGTAGAATATTTTTAAAGATGGAAGCCAAAAGGTTAATGGTTAAACAGCTTTTTGATCGCGGATTTTCTGCCGGAAAAATATGTAAGCAATTAAAATGCCTTGGTTTTAATAGGACGTTTATATATAGGACTATAAATCGATTATTGGATACCAATAGCTGTAAAGATTGACCAAGGTCCGGTCGTCCACGCACTGTTCGTACAAAAGAACGTATCAAAAGAATTCGTGAAAAGATACGAAGAAATCCACAACGTTCTGCAAATAAAATGGCTGCAGAAGAGAACATCAGTCGCAGAACTATGCAACTTATCATAATTGAAGACCTGGGTTTTCGCCCTTATCGCAAAAGAAAAGTTCAAGGTTTGACTACTGCACAAATAGTAAAAAGGTTACAAAGATGTAAGAAATTGCTGAACCGGCACGGTAGCAAAAGTGTTGAAAAAATAATTTTCTCTGAGAAGCTGTTTTGTACAGAACAAAGTTATAATGCTAAAAATGATGTTGTATATTCAGCAACCTTCGAGGATATACCTGAAAATGTTCGAACTGTTAAACGCTTTCAGAACAAGAATTCTGTTATGGTTTGGGCTGCAGTGTCACACAATGGAAAACTGCCTCTGAAATTCATCGATAAAGGGGTAAAAATCAATGCTGAATATTACAAACAGGAAGTATTGGCTACACGTTTATTACCACATGCTAACAGATTGTATCCAAAAAAGAATTCGATATTTCAGCAAGATTCTGCACCGTCTCACCGATCCAAAACAACACAGGAATGGCTCCATGCCAATTGCCCGAAGTTTATCAAGCAAGAAGATTGGCCACCTTCTTCACCAGATCTAAATCCTTTAGACTATTGCATTTGGGGGATTTTAGAGTCTAAAGTAAATGCTAAGCGGCACAGAAATTTGGACTCCCTCAAAGCTTCCATACGGAGTGAATGGGACAAATTACCTCATAAAATGATTCGTGCCGCAATAGGACAGTGGCGTAAGAGATTATCTTTAGTAATTGATAAAGATGGCGGTCGATTCGAGTAAAATTATTTCATGGTAAACTTTCATGTATAATGTTCATAATATTGTTGTATTTTCCATTTTCTATTTCATCTGTGTGTAATTAAATGATTCGATATTTGTCACAGTATTTATTAGCCACCCTGTACAGTCACTTGATCAGGGAATTACCCTCAGCTTTAAAGTACGATACAGGAAGCTGCTTCTGAGACACGTGCTTTCACGGATTATCTCCTGTAAATCCAACGAAGATTTGGCAAAATCGGTGTCTGTTTTGGATGCAATTTCCTGGACTACGTCAGCCCTTTAAAAGGTGGAACCTGGGTGTGTTCTAAAAATGTTTTGAGAAGACGGGATTTTTGAGTACAAGCGAAGTGGCAGCTGACAGTGTTACCGAAAAAAGCAAAAAATAACTTGCGGATCTAATAGCCAATTTAGATTCAAATGTCAGCGTTGAAGAGGAAGTCAAGATCGATGACGATTTATCCATTGAGGAAAAAAACCTGCGTGTTTTTAATTTCATTCATCGGGCCACCACTGAAGCACTGGCCCTTTCTGAGGATGATGATGAGGAATCGCCAATGGAAGACTGCAAAATCAAAAATTTTTCGGAAGCACTGAAATACAGCGAACAACTAAAACAGTTCTTTCTGAACAATGAAGATTCGGAGGGACTAGCAAAGCTAAATCCTATGAAGATTCATCTTGAAAAACAGGTTTGTTGTGTAAAAAAGAGAAATCAAACTTTGTTAAGAGATTTTTTAGCAATAATTAAAATAATTTAGCTACTATGCATTGTATTTTGGGATTATTTAATGCAAGAAAAAAGGATTAACACACAATTAAAAGGTAATGTAGTAAATAGTTATTCTTTTCTTGCCCAATTAATTTTTCCTTTTTAATTAAAATTGCAGCCGTAATTTTCATTCAAATGTCAAACAGAACAGCAAAAACATTTTTTATAAAAAGGTTGTCCTTCCCAATAGCGGACACCTCCTAATAACGGACAAAACTTTTGGTCACGTGACTGTCCGCTTTTCGGAGGTACCACTGTATTTATACACTGAAGTGCCACTGAATTAGGGATACCTACCTAGTAACGAGTTGGACCTCCTCTGGCCTTGATAACAGCTGCCACACGACGAGGCATAGATTCAACAAGTTTCTGGAAACGTTCCACGGGAATGGCTTGCCAAATATTGGCTAAAGCTGTCCATAATTCAGTAAGGTTCTTTGGTGCTGCGTGATGGCCTTTCACGCCTTGTTCCAAAACATCCCAAACATGCTCAATAGAATTTAAGTCTGGGCTTCTAGGTGGCCAATTCATGACAGAGAAGTCAGAGGAATGCTCATCCAACCAGCCAGTAGCCAACCGGGACTTGTGAGAGGTACAGTTGTCTTGCTGGAAAACTCCATTACCGTGCGGATAACAGAACAGCATAAACGGATGGAGGTGAGCATCCAGCAACTCTACGTACCGAATTGCATTCAGGGAGGTTGGTACACGCACCAAAGATCCCAAACTGTGCCACGACAAAACACCCCAGACCATGATTGAGTCACCATGCCCTTATACAGTTCCAGCCAGGCATGCAGGATCCATGGCTTCATGAGCCTGGCGCCATATTCTCAGTCTCCCGTCGGCGTTAAGTAGTCGGAATCGAGACTCATCACTCCATGTTACTCGTTTCCAGTCCTCTACACTCCAGTCTCTGTGCTCTCTTGCCCAGGCAAGACGTGCAGCCCGATGGCGAGTATAGAGTAATGGTACTCTCGTAGGTCGACGGCTCCCGAAACCCATACGGTGAAGCGAGCGTTGCACAGTCCGTTTACTGACTGTACGACTGGCACCGTCATTAAACTGGGTGGTAATTTGAGCTAATGTTTGGCTTCGCTGGCTACGTACAATACGCCTGAGCCGTCTCTCACCACGCACTGTCAAGGCTAATTGTCCTTTGCAGTTTGCCCGATCGCTAGTTTTTTTTCTACCATCCATGTATTCTTGGTATACTCTTGACACTGTCGACCTTGAAAATCCTAGCTGTCTGACGATTTCGGAAATTGAATGGCCCATGCGTCGCGCACCTACGATTTGTCCGCGATCGAAGGCGTCTAAATCAGGCAGTTTACCCATACTGGCAATTCCAACAACTAATTCAGAACAACCACAGTACGCGCTATATATGCAGTTACCACAGCGCACTCACTTGCGCATACATGATGCACAGCGCTGCACAATTTGCATAGGCTTTGCTATCCCTAATTCAGAGGTACTTCAGTGTATATATATATATATATATATATATATACCTATAAATACATTAATCACAATGGTTACACTCACATATTACATAAGAACGGGTGGCTGGTGACATGTAGGTATTTAACACTTTATATCAGCTCATAATAAATATAAAAAAAATGCATATTACCAAAGTTGATTTTAAGCTATATAAAAAAAGGGAGAAGAAGGAAGGAAAGGCACTTAGGAGAGCTCAAAGAAGGAAGGCATGCCACGTAGACTAAGGCCTCTCAGGATCTTTCGGAGCAAGCATTCATCATGTATTCCATGTGGTGAAACCCGGCATCTAAGACGGCAAAAACGGTGACGATGTTCCATGGAGCTCCCGACGAGCTCGTCTGATTCACTCAGCCTGATTACCCCTCAGGAGCAAAACTTTTTCTTCACCCCCGCTTCGCCTGATCCGTATCAAGGGATACACATAAAATAGTTCCATCTCGCGCCGACCACTGAGGCCAGATGATTACTTCGAACGCCTAAATTCTTTCATATTTGTGGAAGTTAAATGCCAAATTATTTTTTTCTTGAATTATTTCTTGGTCTCGGGTTAGATTTTATTCAATGATTTATTTGTTATCTTGCACGGCGGACCCCGCCGTTCACAGCACTGTATTCTTCCGCGGGCGGAACGGACGGATTAAGCAAGCTATGGGAAAGTCATCAACATTCCAAAGATCTGTTACAGAGATCTCTACTTCACCCCTATATCGAGGGCCCTGTGAATGTGAGAGACGAGAAAAGGCCCACACGAAAGTATTGAATAACCGCTTAGCAACAGAGAGAAAGAAGTGTACCAAAGAATTTACATAGTTTTAAGGAGAAAATGGAATAGAAGAACATTTACTTTTAAACATAATAATTAAAAATTTTAACTACTCACCAGCCAGCCAACAGTACATATCAGCCACCTTACAATTTTCTATTATTATTATTATTATTATTATTATTATTTAACGTAAGCGCAACTGCGCACACAATAACAAGTACTTCTTACATTAAATAACAAATTTAAACACATGACCACTGCGAGGAGTGTTGAACAAGACCAATACAATTCCTTAATTGTAGCACAACAACAGACATAACTTCCAACTATTACATATTACAAGCAAACGTACAAATGTCCCTAAATGGCAAGTTTGAGGGTTCAAAATAAACCGTAACAACATCCCTCTTGTACGAAAAAAAATTTTTCTTAACGAAGTGAAAAATTTTTTTGAATCTCCCTTTACCGAGACAAAATAGACCCCAAAAAAACACTAAAGAAGTTACGTTGGGTACACATACACAGTTATACATTTGTAAAAAAAATGGAACACTAACAGAAGCTACCCACTTCGACTGACTAAAACTTAAAAACTTTTACATAGATGAGAGAAAATCACACAAATCGTTTCCACTGAAACACTAGCGTACTCACTAGCTTGCCTGAGGTATGAAAAATTCGATGCCTTGCTGAAGTTGCAATAACTTGATCCCGCAGGCAACTAACTGCGATTTACTTTACTTAAAAAAACTTTTACACATTACGCTTCAAAATACAAAAATAAAACTACACATTACATTTTAATTACAACAAAACAATACGTTACCACAAGGCGCAGAAGAATAGAGTCCGTAAGCTTAAAAATATATACACCTCCAACAGCTTTCACTCTTCGAACTAGCGTGGAGTGCATGGACATGACGTTATGAAGCTTCCAAAGGGAATAAGAGAAGACGAGATCGGGACTTTAAAGTACATGCAGGGTGACTTGGCAAGCATGCATTGCCTTACAAATGATGATACGATAAATTTGTGCAAATATGTTGGTAGCTGGACAACATTCTTTTTTTTCTAGATGGAACAGCTAGCCAAATCTTTAGTTTTGTATCTGCATACACAACTGCCATTTAATAGTCCTCATCCTATCTTGTGTGTATTAGCTGACGGCTGAGCCTTTTCGTTGTGACGGCTGAATTCGCATCCGCAAAGATTACATTTCATCCAGTTTTTTTACAATTCACTGGAGAAAACACACTGCAAACTATAAACAAAGTTTTCTGTAAAATACTTTACACAAAAAAACCTTTGTCTTATAAAAAGACCAAGTGGAGACACCTTGACGTGTGGTAACATACAAAACAATTCAATTTTTTTTCGGATAATTGTACAAAAATAAGTGATATATACATGCGGCCGTAATTCTATTATGCATGAAAAGCAAATTGCCAGAGCCTAGTTTCCAGATGGGCTCTGCCTAGTCTCAGACCTGGTCCTCATGTTAGAAGGGGGAAGGTTATCCCACCTGGAACTCCTGGCCTGCACACGCTGAGAACTACCTTGCCGAGTAGGCGAATCCCAGACCAACCGTAAGAGATCCCCGCGGACAGTAATGATCACCCTGGCTCAGTCCCACCGCTCTTGCCTGGGGACGGCTCCCACTCCTATAAAAAAGGGAGAAGAAGGAAGGAAAGGCACTTAGGAGAACTCAAAGAAGGAAGGCATGCCACGTAGACTAAGGCCTCTCAGGATCTTTCGGAGCAAGCATTCATCATGGATTCCAAGTGGTGAAACCCGGCATCTAAGACGGCAAAAAGGGTGACGATGTTCCATGGAGCTCCCCGTCTGATGGAGCCCGTCTGATTCTCTCAGCCTGATTACCCCTCAGTAGCGAACTCCGCTTTTTCATAGCCGTGTTTATGAAAAATCGGGTCCTCTGCTTAGAAAAACTAGGGGGCGGATTAAAATTTTCTGCGTCACAATTCCCGAGCTGGGTAACCTTATCCTCAGCTGCCACAACAACCTCCTCTTTGTCAGACCAAGGGGGAAAAATTTTCCTGTCGGGTACTTTGGACATCCTATCAACATGTACTACCTCCAAAAGGGATGGATCGGCAACTAATTGAATATTAAAGTTAACTTTAGATGTTTGTGCAACAACGCGAAAAGGGCCTTTATTCAATTTGGAAAACTTTTTGCACAAACCGGGCTTAATTGCTGGGGAATACAGCATTACCAAATCCCCAATTTTAATGTTTTTATCTATTGCAAATTTCTTTCTATAGTTTTCTTGTGATTCGGCTGAATTTTCTAAAGGGGACTTAACTTGCTTAAAAACGTTACGAAGGGAGGGTATTAAATTTTGACAATAACTAGGGGCATCACAAGAAGAAAATTTACTTCCCCTGCTAAAATATTATAAGGGAGGACCAAATCTCTACCATATGTTACAAAGGAGGGGGATTCATTAGTGGACAAATGGACTGCCGTTCGTATTCCTAAAAGGGCAAATTTTAATTTTGCATCCCGGTCGGTGTAAGGGCCTGTTCACATAGGAGTCCGTTGCTTAGCGTTAAGGAAAAGATGACGTTGAGACGAAAATAAACCAATCATAGGCGTTAAAAATTTCATTTCTAATCGTTTGGAGGCCTATGATTGGTTTATTTTCGTCTCAACGTCATCTTTTCCTTAACGCAACGCAACGGACTCCTATGTGAACAGGCCCTGACTCTCATTTACCAGATGGGTTAAAGCTGAAGAAATTGTGGCATGCTGACGCTCAATTTTCGCATTCCCTGAGGGGTGAAACGCCGACGTACTGATATTACTAATATTCAGATCCTTATATAATCTAGAAATAGCTTCCCCAATTAAGTTTGCACCTTTGTCTGTTACGATGACTTTGGGACAACCATGGCGAGAAATAAACTCAGCTAAAGTATCAGCGATGGCATCCGAAATTATGTTAGAGACAGGATACGCCTCAGGCCACTTAGAAAAAGCGCAAACATACGCCATGATATATTTGTTTCCCTGAAAAGTTTACGGATACGGGCCCGAAATGTCTAAATGGACTGCCTGCATAGGAGCATCCTAAATTTTCAGACGCTGTAATTCAGCCAAACCACCTGGTTTATGAGCTCGCTTCTCAAGACATTTCATACAGGACTTTACAAGGTTTTTAACATTGGAACACAAGCCTGAACAAAAGAAATATTGTTTGAGACGCTGGTAAGTTTTGAAGTGTCCCATATGGCAGGCAATTAAAGAATCTTCAGCTAAAGGAAAAACTTTGTTTAAAACACTAATGGGGAGAACCACCTTTTCGTGGGAATCCCTCCTGGATTTTCCCCTTAAATCAATACAACTTAACACTTTATCATTATTTACATAAAATTTTATATACTCAGGCTTAATATTTACATTCTTTTCTAATAAATTTACAATTTTCTTACAAAAAGGGTCCTTCTTCTGGGCTGCCCTAAGTTCAATTAAAAAGTTCTCCTCCTCCATGACTTCAAAGAAAACCTTCTCTTTAGAAATAGCATGGCACTGTTCGCTGTCTATAGGATCCTGGATAACGTTTACCTCCTCCTGGATTTCAAAATTAACATAACGGGAAAGAAAATCTTCCGTGGAGTTACATTTACGTTTAATGAATCACGTTTCAAAGTCAAAATCTGCTAAGGAACATAACCAACGGGCGATACGGGATGTGGGGTCTTTAAGTTTCAAGGCATGAGTAAGGGCAGCATGATCCGTAAACAATAAAAATTTTGAATTAAAAAGATAAAATTTGAAATAATTGACAGACCAAACTACCGCTAAAAGCTCGCGCTCTGTCGCCGAATACCGCGTTTCTACCTCTTTTAATTTACGGCTTGCAAACGCCACAGGGCGAGGAAAATTATCCTCATCCAACTGTGCTAAGACTGCACCTGAGGCAAAACCCGAAGAATCAGTGTAAAGAATAAATGGCTTGTCTAGCTCGGGAAGTTTTAAAGTAGGGATAGCAGCAAGCCCCGCACGTAAATCGTCAAATTCCGCCTGCGCTTTTCTAGTACAAAAAATTTCCTCTGTCTTTAGTTAAATTAGTTAAGTGGAGGGCTCTTTTAGAAAAATCCGGCAAAAATTCCTGTAGAAATTGAAGGTGCCTAAAAAGCTGCGAACCTGCTTACGGGAAGTAGGAATTTTAAATTTCTTAATTACACTAACATTTCTATCGGTAGGAGAAATCTGACCATTCTGAACTTTAAATCCCAGAAAAGTAATACATGTTTTAAAAAATGAACACTTACTGGGTTTTAATTTTAAATTATGCTGCCTTAACCTATCAAAAACAAGTTGAAGTTTCTTAAAATGGGACGGCAATGTCGTCTATGTAAATTTGAATGGAGAGGTCATTTAAATCGCCTAAAACCACGTTCATTAGCCTTTGAAAGGCGTTGGGACTTGTTGCAAGCCCAAAGGGGCTACGGGTAAAATTAAAGGGACCTTTATGGGTCGAAATGGCAAGTTTGAATTGATCTTCCTCTTTGATTAGCTGTTGAAAAAAAAACAGAGGTCAAATCCAATGTTGAAAAAAAATTTGCACCGGATAAAGAGTCAATCGTCTCATTAATATTGGGAATGGGGAAAGAATCTTTAATTAACTTCTTATTTAATTTTCTAAAGTCGACCGCTAGCCGATAACCACCATCAGCTTTTTTAACGAGCATAACCGGTGCTGCAAACTCCGATGTTGAGGGGACTAAAATTCCACTTTCTAATAAAATATTTAACTGATCGTTCATCTCATTCCTTAAATGATACGGCACTCTATACGGCTTAGACTTTACAAGCACATCATCAATTAAATTAATATTATGGGGAACCGTTGAACAACCAGGGAGATCTAAAACTGAGGCAGCAAAAACATCCGAGTTGTGATTTAAAAATTTTTGAACTTTAAGTTTTAAAGGGGAAGACAAATGGTTAAGGTCAAATTTAGTTTCCCAAGTTAAATCAGCATGGTCCAAAGTGGCAATATCATTTTGCTCAACATAATTTACATAATCCATTTTATTTACACTAAAAAGAGGTTCCACATAACCTAACTCTGATCCTTTATTTATATGTACGTGTTCTGCACCAAAATTTGCAATCCGAACAAAAAGAGACTGCTCTTCGTTTTTGCAAATGGCGTTAGCGACCAAAACATCCGAAATACTAGTATTAGGGATAATTAGAATTAAATCGGAATCAGATGTAAGGGGTGATTTCACCTTAGCCGATATTATTATCTGCTTCCCCAGAAAAATTTTAATTTTGGGATCTTCTATACTAACAGCATTGACCTCCCTATCTACAGCAACATTAAAAGGGATACTCGTGGAATCGGGGAACAAAATTTGATTATTTCTAAAATCAATAACAATATTATACTTCGTTAGGAAAGAAATCCCCAAAATTAAGTCAAAATGCTTGGAAATGGGACCCTGAGTTACATTAAAAGCCTCACAACATTTAAAATTTGCAAAATCAAAAAACAACTGAGCTTGAGAGGCAATTTTCACGGCATGCCCCGAAACAGTTCTAAGAGGAATACTACACTTCTTGACACTTAATGATTTAAAATGATCACTTGCCTGGGTACCAATTAAATTTACAGAGCTACCCGAATCCAAAAGTGCCACAAAAATATTATCCGAGGTATAAATATTGACAATGGGCAGATCAAAAAACTGAGGGCTAACCATGGTGAAAAAATTCTCAGCGTGGGGACAGTCTGAAGGCCCCTTTCTATCACTAAGCTGGTTACTTAATGAGGGCTCTAGTAGTTTAAATTCCGTTGATTAAAATTTGTGCCATTTCCCCTGAAATTCCCTCGCTCTCTAAAATTATTAACTTGTTGTGAATTTCTTCTTCAAAGTGGACCCATCTTTGTTGACCCTGAAAATTCTGCTGGGGAGGGAAGTTTTGGTTATAAACAGTTTGGCTACCTCTGAATTGAGGACTAGGGGACCTGCCATTATCACCCCTCTCCCGCCTCGGTGGCCTATACGAATTTCCCCTCGTGAGCTGATTGCTCTCCCTGCTAGGGGACTGCTCAAAATTTCGCCACCCACGGCTGGGAGATCTGGCAAAATTTTGCGGCGGCTGATGTCTCGGACTAGGCTGACCCCGGAACGCGGAACGCCTCTCAGAATTACGCTCGCGCTGGGGACACTGATTTCTTCGGTGACCCAGCTGCTTATAGAGGAAACATCTGCCTTGAGGCGGAGCCTGCAGTGGTGGGGTAATCGCTAGATTTTCCAACTTTGGGGAAAGAAGGCTGACCGATTCCTGGAGTTTTACGTATGGGGGGTGACAAGTTTTTTAACAACATGGCCATTAGCCACTTCTACTCCATCTCTTTTCTCGTCGCATCAGGTAAATTATGGGTTTTGATAAGTACTTTCACTCTCGACCTCGCTATAGCCAAAAATTCTTTGACTGGGGTGTGCTTATCTTGTTTAAATGCCCGAAATTCGGCCAATAGAGTTGCCGGGTCCTTTTCGTTTCCGAATCTCTCTCCCAAAATCCTGAATAGGTCCTTTACCGAACCAATTTCTTCCCTAAAGTTTGCAAAGACCGTTTGGGCTTGCCCAGCAAGCCGCTGCTGAACAGCAAAAAATTGGTCTTCTGGGGACCACTGTAAAAATTTAGCTATTTCCTCAAATTTATTTTTAAATCGAGAAAAGTGGAAATGTGGATCCGCACCAGTAAAGGTCAGAATTATCTCTAAGTGATTTAGCAGAAGATCACGCCTCTGGAAGGTTATAGCCTCTAAATCCTGCTGTGCCTCATCATTTGCTACATAACCCCTCTCATTATCGGCTGTACACGTCTCGGAACCAACTGAGTCAAGCATTACTAAAAGATCAAATTACCCCTCAAGCAGAAAAAGATAACCCAAAATTTTCTCTCACAAGTACACTATAAGGAAATCATCCCCCAAAATTTGTTCACATACAACATGATTAAAATACACATTTTAAACAATTATACACTTTAAACAATACAACAAAATCAATGAAATAAATCCCCCAAAGTACACATAAGAACACTTGAATACATTCATTAAACATATCATCATCATAATCAATTAAACTTTAACTAAATTTCAATTATCTTCTTCCTAAGGGGACACATACCTTTTAAAACTTCAAAAATCGATTTTTCAAATTTAGATTTATCTTATAGCTAATTATTTCTGCATCTTATGGCACATACCGCATAAAAATATTCTGAAAATTTGAGTTTTTATGAATAAAAAACTAAAACGAAAGTATTAAAATTCTCCCGTTTAAAAGGACACATGACCACAGCTGTGATAATGGCGCTCGTTGTTTACAATTTGACTTCTGTTCTCACGGCTTGTTTTGAAGTGTAAATTTATATCTTCGCAGCGGCTATTTCTTTGTACTGACTCCATGGTTTAAAAATTGCAGTAGAAATGCAGTGAAATTATGCACTTCAACTTTCAGGCGTGTTTCAAATTGTTTTTGAAGCTAAACCTCGTGAGCGTACGTTTTGCGACGAAGTTTTTTGTGATATTTCTTTACCTTTTACCATTTTAAAAATTTTTTTTTGCTTTATTTTACATAGAATATAGTTATGGATGAATTCGTTGCGAAACCAGCATCTGGGAAACGTCCCAAAAAGCGAAAGTCCCGTGGCAATAAATGTACTCGAACGAGTAATGTTTCGTGTGTAGAGAGTTCGTCAGCAAAAAAACTTTGTATGGACAATGTTCTACCTCCCCACGAAAAGGAAGAAATATCTGAATCATTTAGTGGCTACAGAATTATCGATTTTGATATGTTATTTCAGACAATTGAAAATAATTTAGTGTGCAAAACATGTCACATGAATGTGAAATTTAAGGAAAGTTTTCATACTGGATTATCTTCTAAATTTGAATTGACTTGTGAAATGTGTATCCCCGTAAAAGCAAGAAACTGTACTAAGTCAACTAAGAAAAATGTACTAGAAATAAACAAAAGATTTTCGTATGCAATGCGCCTTTTAGGTCAAGGTCGTTCTGGTATGGCAACATTTTGCAGTGCAATGGATCTTCCAGAACCTATTTCATTAGGAGCTTATAATGCTACAGTAAATCATATATTAAAAGCTACGTTAAATGTAGCTGAAAAATCAATGAAAAAAGCTGCTCAGACTGAGGCAGATTTATCAAATTCTTCGTTATGTGTTACAGTCAGTGGTGATGGCAGCTGGAAAACTAGAGGCCATACATCACAGACTGGAGTATGTGCAGTTATTGGATCTGAGAGTGGCAAAGTGATTGACACAGAACTTTTGTCAACGTTTTGTAAAGGATGCAAATTTGCTAATAAGGACAATACTAATCATCTCAAGAACTGTCTAAAAAACCATTCTGGGTCATCGGGAAAATGGAAGTCGAAGAAATGATCAGGATATTTTCAAGATCTGAAGATACTCGAGGTATTAAATATACATCGTACTTTGGTGATGGAGATGCGAAAACTTTTAAGGCTGTATGTGATACAAAACCGTATGGACCTTCTGTGACATTAGAAAAAATAGCCTGTGGCGCCACTTCAAAGCGCTATTTAAGGCTTGGAGATTTCGACGATTTCAAGTTCGGCAATTGTGTTTTTCTTGTGGTTTTTTTTCAAAAAAACGATCAATTATGCCTCGTCAAAAACAGCGATCATCTTTTGATCAAGTATCCGAGTTCGACAGAGGAAGGATAGTGGCCTACCGAGATTGTGGATTATCTTTCAGGGAAATCGGTAGTCGTGTTGGACGAAACCAAACAACTGTAATGCGGATATGTGATCGTTCGATGCAGGAGGGTACGACGGACCGGCGTGTTCGATCGCATCCACCTCAGCGCACCACTTCACGTGATGACAGGCAAATTGTGCGCATGGCAGTGACGGATCGCTCAGTCACATCACGAACCATAGCACAGCACATGCAGTCTGTAACGCATCATCCAGTGTCTGCGCGTACCATTCGACGCCGTTTACAGCAGAGTGGTCTGTCCGCAAGACGTCCATTGCTTTGTCTACCCTTTACGCAGAACCACAGACGTCATCGCCGCCAATGGTGCGATGACATAAGGATGTGGACGGCAGAATGGAATGAAATTGTCTTTACTGACGAGTCACGCTTCTGTCTGCAACACCACGATGGTCGCATTCGAGTCTGGAGACACCGTGAAGAGAGGATGCTGAACAGCTGCGTTATCCACCGCCACACTGGTCCTGCACCGGGTATTATGGTATGGGGCGGTATTGGATATCACTCTCGCACACCTCTAGTACGCATTGCCGGTACTTTAAACAGCCAGCGCTACATCTCCTAGGTGTTGGGGCCAGTTGTCCTTCAGGGCTTGCCCACAGCCATATTTCAACAGGATAATGCGCGAACACACGTGGCACGCATTGTCCAACGGTTCTTCGTCAATCGCCAGATTGAATTGCTTCCCTGGCCGCCTCGGTCTCCTGATCTTTCGCCGATAGAAAACATGTGGTCCATGGTTGCTCTACGATTGACCCAGATTCCATCCCCAGCTGCCACAGCAGATCAACTTTGGCAACGTGTGGAAGCTGCTTGGTCTGCTGTACCCCAAGAACTCATCCAAAGTCTCTTTGAATCAATGCCGAGGCGTGTGGCAGCGGTGATCTCCAACAATGGTGGCTACTCTGGCTACTGATTTTGGCAGGAACCACACTTCACAGAAGTCTATAAATTTAATCATTTGATACTTGGTCAACATGTTATCTACAAAATAAATTTTGTTGTGATATCTCTTGTCTTTCTTGGTGTTGCAATTTGGGTGGCCAGCAGTGTATAAAGCTCAGTGATGGGAAACCTCTCAGGTAAAAATAGATTAACAGATAAGTTAATCAATGAAATATCTGTTTATTATGGTAATGCCATCAGAGAACATAAAAATTCTTTAGTAAACATGCGTAAAGCTATCTGGGCTATATATTACCATAAATTATCATCAAATGAAAAGCCTATTCCTGATTTTTGCCCTAATAGCAGTGACACGTGGTGCAAGTGTAATAAAACCCTGCAAAATGATGAAACCTATGTTCATAAGTTTCCTATACCTGCTGCTGTGGTGGAGAAAATGAAACCTATATTTTTAGAGTTATCACAGCCATCGTTGCTGAAATGTTGTTTGGGGGGTAAAACACAGAACAATAATGAATCTTTTAACAATTTAATATGGAAGTTTTGTCCGAAAGTATAAGGATCAAGTAGCAGAATTGTCAACATTGCTATAAATGAAGAACCATAATATTCAATGATGGTTGTTCGACTAGGCATTAAGTGATGGTCGAGCTACATTTGCTCCGCAGCAACTTGTCAATTAAAGGGTTTGCTGATATTGACACAAAACGCATTTTGAATGCTAATAGAAAAGCTCTATTAGAAACTAAAGAGCAAAGAAAGATCCGGAGACAAATGAAAATAGCTGAAAATGAAGCTAAATTAGAAAAAGAGGGAGAAATTCCTGTGGTTGTCACTTCATAACTAAAATTCAATTCTCCTTTTAATAGATTGTTGGGAAACATTAATTATTATTGATATAAATGTATATTAAAGTATATATCTATCTACAAAATAGCAAATTTTACAGGAATGCTAATTTTTAAATCATATTAGAAATTGTTGCACTTTCGTTAAAAACAGCCGAATAAAATTTTCACGTTTCCCCAACGTATTTTGTCTTCCTACACAAATAGAAAACAGGTAAGTTTATAAAACTGGTTGTAACATAAATATGAATTTATATATTAGTTTAATACAAGAACTTTAAGTTAAATATAAGGAAAATGTAAAGTACACTCATGGACAAAAAAATTAGCGCACCAAGAAGGAGTCGTCAGAATGAAACGAAATTTTACATACGTAATGACTACTTTGATATAAGTAAATGATAAGAAAATCAAAGAAAAAGGATAATTTATTTCAGAGAAAAAGGCAAAAGAACGGAGGAGTTAATACTCCGTTGGACCCCCTCTAGCGCGAATGCACGATGCGATACGGTCGGGCATTGAGTCATACAAGTTCTGTATGATGTCTTGAGACATTTCGTTCCATATTTGCTGTAACCTTGCCTCTAGTTCGTTCAAACTCGTGGGATGCCCAACTCGTCGTCCCAAATGATCCCAGATATGCTCGATTGGAGACAAATCTGGGGATCGGGCAGGCCAAGGAAGGGTAGTAACAGTGCGGAGACAGTCTCGTGACACCCTTGTCGTACGAGGCCGAGCATTGTCTTGTTGAAAAATGGCTCCTGGGAGCCGTTGCATGAGTGGCAACACATGTGGTTGCAGGATTTCATGAACATACCGCTGGGCTGTCATGGTGCCACGGAACAATACTAGGGGTGACCGTGTATTGTAGGCAATGGCACCCCATACCATCACACCAGCTGTGGGAGCGATGTGTCGCTGTACAGCAAAGGTAGGATTGAAGCGTTCACCACGGGCTCTCCACACACGAACACGATTGTCATCACTGCCGAGATTGAATCTGGATTCGTCGCTAAAGACGACCTGGTTCCATTCCGCTGCAGTCCAGGTTCCTCGTGCGCGGCAAAACTCCAAACGGAGGCATCGATGGGTGGGCGTCAAGGGCAGCACACGTAATGGGAGCCACGATACCAACTGTCCTTCAGCCAGGCGCCTTCGTATGGTTCGAGAAGACACAGAGGCCCCTAGTGAAGGTGCTACCTGTGCCTGGATGGCGGCCGATGAAGCAGTTGGCTGTACGCGTGCATTTCTTACGATGTGGCGGTCTTCTCGACGACTGGTCTGTCGAGGGCGTCCTGAGCCTGGTCTTCGTATACATGACATCTCTCGGGTCCACTGGTCCCAACACCTCCTCACAACACAATCAGAGCGGCCTAATTGACGAGCTACTCGCCTAGCTGACCACCCAGCTTCCATCATCCAGACGATTCTCCCCCTCTCAAACTGCGACAACTGCTTATATTGTCTTCGAACACGGCGTAATGGCATGTCTATCTCAGCTCTTCCTTTGTAAATGATTCAACACACTCAAACAAGCTTTGGTTACCTGTTTTATACTCCACAGAGTACGATGTTCAACGCCCTCTACCGGCTATACGTAATGCGCAATCACGCTGCATTTCTAATCATTTGCATATCTCCTCGACATGTACCTTCATTGCAAGTTTCGTTACGATCCCGCAATTATTTCTTGGTGAGCTAATTTGTTTGTCCATGAGTGTATTTGTATTAAAATTGGTATTTCTGAAAAACAATTTTTAAAACACTTCATTTCTAAAATTCAATTCTCTTTTTGATAGATTGTTGGGAAATATTAATTATTATTGTTATAAATGTATATTGAAGTATATATCTATCTACAAAAATAGCAAATTTAACAGGAATGTTAATTTTTAAATCAAATTAGAAATTGTTGCACTTTCGTTGAAAACAGCTGTGCAAAATTTTCATTTTCCCCAACGTATTTTGTCTTCCTACACAAATCAGAAAACAGGTAAGTTTATAAAACTGGTTGTAACATAAATATGAATTATATATTAGTTTAATACAAGTACTTTAAGTTAAATATAATGAAAAATAATATTTTTAAGTAAAGTATTTGTATTAAAATTGGTTTTTCTCAAAAACATTTTTTTGTCTATTCTGCGCATGATATCTAAAAATGTATTATTTGTATAACCTTGAAATTTGGTACACATATTACTCATATAGTATACTATATACCCTAGTAATATCTAAGAAAAATGATATTTGCATTTTTTATATGCTTTAGTATTGCTAAAATTATAAACAATTTTTTTTATTAAAAAGAAAAATTTAAAAAAAATACAAAACATGGGAATTTTCTTTAGATTTTACTGGGGTATCTTTTTTAACTTATATATATAGACTATGCAAAATATTAGAGCAAAATAATAGAGCAAAATAATGGATAGAAAGCTTTCAATTCTACGCGGAAGTAGTATACTATGTGATAGAATGTAATTTTTCATTCTTAAATATGACTATTTTACACAAATATTTTATTCAAGAGGGTATATTTTAACTATATCAATGCAAAGATGCACCATTTCTTTATATACTAAAAAAAATTCAAATGCATTACTTGAATAACAAATATGATATAAGCAATCGAAAAATATCAATTTTTAGGTCATAAATCGACGGTTTAAAAGGTATGAGCCCCTGACATTTCATTTATTAAACAAAAAAATTTCTCCTTTAAAGTTTAATTTTTTTTTTACTGAGAGCCAATATCAACATTGTGTTAAACCCAGAAAGGTCAACGACACCATTTTGTTATGACTGCTACAAGATTAAATTAAATTAAAGCAGTTTACAGAAAACGACTTCCCCGCAAAGGAGACGACCTAAAATTGACCCCAAAACATCTCCAAAATCAGAAATAAAACTTGCTGCCATAGAATTAAACTGAGGGAAGATGAAAAATAACACTTAAATTCAAATGACCAATAAAGAAAGACAAGACAATTATATTTTTAAACTTAACAATATTATATTCAGACATTACATGATTTAACGTTAGAATAATTATTACCCTTAAGACCATCCTCATCATAAATTAAATCTACACTTAGCTATTTCGTTATATATATATATGTAAAGGATTTAGTGGGAAAAGAATGATTATTCTAAATTTAAAGGGGGCTTGGGAATTAAATTATATTCATGGCGTAATTCGCCTCTAATTGTTCGTATTTCGAGGCGCGAATTGGGAAAGGGAAATTCCCTTTTTATTATATAATCTTCGCGCGAGATCTGAGTTCTGTGGTCGAGGAGGAGCATTTACATTTTAGCCTTGAAAGATGTCTGGTTCGGGCTCTGCGCATGTGCAGGGAGAGTTGGCGCGCGGAGATGCCCGCGAATTTGGTTAGAGCGCGGAATAGAAGTCGATGCTATCAGATGTGTTTCGCCGCGGCTCTAAAAATGAAATGGCGAATAATGAAATGCGTAGATCTGGAGAGGTGGTATTATGACATTGAACTGAATAAACTCTACTTAATTTAGACGATGCTGAGTACTTTTTGAGTGTATGCCTTCCCTCGATGCCATGGACTGTAAAACAAGAAGACTGCAAACGACATAATAGCAGGCAAAAGCCAACGCCTGTCAGTAGCCGGCAGTGATGAAATCTACAACGAGTTAATTAAAACCCATTTGGCTAGCACACAGGTGCGAAGAATATTTACGACCTTATAAATAAATTAAATTACGTTGAAAAAAATTAAAAAACTATGGCAGAAGAAACAAGTGACACCGACCTTAAAAAAAAATAGCACTTGATGACAGTCTCATGCAACAAATTGGATCTCCTGAAGGGACAATACCCACTGCAAATACATATAACGCAGAAGAAAACACAAGAAAAATGAATACTGAAGAATCGCAGAAGGACAGCGGACGGACCAAAAAAGACAGCAAAAAAAATAAATGAAGAAAAATTAAAAATTCCAATTTTCGACAGCAAAAGGAAAAAGAATATCCTTCCTTGGTTAACAATGTTCGATGAAAAATGCCAAGCGCTAAATTTAGACGCAGAGTGGAAGAAAGAGAACTTAATTAATTTTGTGAACGATGAGGTGCAGGACTTAATAATTTCCACAGAATTATATAAAGAAAATTATGATGACATAAGAAAGAATTTAATTACAATATTTTCAAGAAGTCGTGAACAGCTCATAACAGATTTCAGGAACTTAAAACTACAAGATGATGGTGATATATATGACTATTACAAGAAAAAAAATAGAAATAGGACGCTCTCTCGGAAAAAATGATGAAGAATTAGTTGAAATACTGACAATAGACTCGCCGCACCGCATCAGAACATTATTAACTCTGCAAAATATTAAAAACCCATATGAGTGGCTGGAGAAGGCAAAGAGAATACAAATTCCCATTTCTCCGACAGACATAGATCAGAAACAAAATCAAGAAAAACATGTACATGCAAGAAGAGAGGATTTTCGATTTCAGCCAACTTTCGCCCAACAATTTAATCATGAAGAATACAGAGGAGACTTTGATCAGCGCACTCCACAGAGCTTTAGACCACGACAAGGGCGATATGACAGAAGAGAAAATGTGCCTGACAGACGGGAAAATTATTATGGCTGGCGACGAGAAATCCGCCAACAGTCTCATAAACAGTGGAATAGGACTGATCTCCACGGAAACAGAGACAACAGATGACTTATAATTTCAGCTCGGGTGAGTGCTAAAAATTTTTAATGCTTACTGGATACGGGTTCTACGGTTACACTGATTTCACTGTCATTATTTAAAGTAATTAAAGATTTAAAAAAACTAAACTTAGAAAATATTGTGTTAAATCAAACTGATGGTCAAGTAACTGTAACAAATTTAATAAAAACAACTGTAAAAATTGGTAAAATAACTAGGGAAATTGAAATGTTGGTAGTTAAAAGTGATTTGCCATATGTGTTACTAAGTTTAGAACATATGAGACTTTTTCGTCTCGAAATAAATTTAAGAAACTTAAAAGTATACCAATTTAATAAAGAAATAGTACTGTGTAATGATAATAATTATGTTGATCCATATGCATTGAATGTTCAAAGAAAAATAATTGGAAATTATTGTGATAATATGTATAATGGTAAAAGGTGTTATAAAAATAACAATATATGTAATTTTAGAAATGTAAACAAAAATGTATATGAAAATAGAAAACATTTTAATCATTGGACTGTGAATAGTAATAGAGGGTATGATAAAGGTAGAAAATTTGTTAAGAGAAACTATTTAAGATATGATCACTCTCCTGAGCACTACAAAGGGACTGTTTACAAAAATTATGTGAAAAGTAATGTGAAAAATGTTTTTTCAAATGACTATGAAACCCTGAATTTTGACAATAACCAAAGAATGAGAAAATCAAATGTAAATTATGAGAATTCAAACAAAATAACGAGTACTGATTGTAATGTTCAAAATTTAAATGAGACATCAGGTATCCCCGATGATACATTGAATACTCTGTTTAAAGAGCCCGGTGATGCTTTGGACTTTGTGACACCAGAGCAAATACCCGAGGACTGGCCCCGATTAGAAAACATTTTAGAAACTTTCGAACATATCTTTTCAAAAAATAAATATGATGTAGGAAAAATAAAATTAGAACCTCAAAGAGTTCACTTAACTTCAGAACTTCCAATAGCTCTTAGACCCTATCGTTCCTCACAAACTGAAAATTTGGAAATGCAAAAACAAATAAATGAGTTGTTAAAAGCAGGATTTATTAAACCATCCCATTCACCATTTGCATCACCAGTCTGTTTAGTAAAAAAGAGAGGAGAAGGAAAAACTCGTTTATGCATAGATTATCGTAAATTAAATTCAATCACAAAATTTGATTCAGAACCTATTCCAAGAATAGATGACATCTTAGACCAACTAACACATGCAAGATACTTTTCAACACTTGACTTAACTTCGGGATATTGGCATATTGCAATACATGACAAAGACACAGAAAAATTAGCTTTCACTACAAATTTTGGACTATATGAGTGGCTCAGGCTCCCCTTTGGTTGGAAGAATGCTCCCAGTGTTTTTCAATGAGCAATTAGACAAATTTTAAACAAGCATCAAATAAAATATGCACTAAATTACTTTGATGACATAATAATTTTTTCTCAAAATTTTAATGAACATATGCAACACTTAGAAGAAATTTTTCAAATCTGTAAACAAGAAAATATCAAACTAAAAAAATCAAAGTGTCAATTTGCAAAGAAGGAAATAAATTTCTTAGGTTATGAGGTGTCACAAGGACAATATTCTCCACAAAATACAAACATTGAGACAATAAAAAAATTGTTACCACCCAAAAATGTAAAAGAACTCCAAAGATTTTTAGGTTCCATTAATGTATACCAAAAGTTCATTCAAGATTATGCAAAGTTAAGATTACCACTCAACAAATTATTAAAGAAAGATGTAAAATGGAACTGGTCTCCTGAATGTCAAATATCATATCAAAAATTAAAAGATGAGTTAATTTCAAAACCAATTTTGACTTTATATAATCCAAATTATCCATGCCACTTGTACGTTGATGCCAGTCAAGAAGCAATAGCTGCAGTTTTCAAACAAAAACATCCAAATGGACAATTACACCCAATAGCTTTTTATTCCAGACAATTAAGAAAACATGAGAAAAATTATGCCATAACAGAGCTTGAATGCTTGGCAATTGTTGATTCAATTGACAAATATCACTGTTATTTAAATGGCCAGAAATTTACAATACATTCAGATCACTCTGCATTACAATGGCTAAAAAATATAAAGAATTTAACTGGCAGGCTATTTAGATGGTCATTAAAATTATCAATGTATGATTATGATATAGTGTATATTAAGGTAAAATGCAATCATGAGGCTGATATGTTATCCAGAAACCCTGTAAGTCATTTTGTTAATCAATATTGTTATTTCCTAAGCACAGATGAAATAATTAAAGGACAGTGGGATGATAATATAAATAACATTAAGTATAAAAAATATAATGGAGTCTTAACTATAAAAAAGAAAAACTTAGTCAAAATTGTAGTTCCGCCATCACTAAGAGTAAAGTTAATAAATTCAGCTCATGAAAGGTTCGGTCACCCAGGTGTAAAAAAGATGTTAAAGTTAATTTCCCCAATTTACTATAGGCAAGACATAATTGTAGACATAGCAAATTTTGTTCGTTGTTGTGAAACCTGTCAAAAGAATAAAAAATCAACTCAGAAAAAATTTGGACTGATGGAGCAAGTGCCTGTGGCGAATGAACCATTTGACTTAATTTCAGTCGATACTGTTGGGGGTTTCAATTATTACAATTCAACAAAAAATATCTTCATCTTGTAATTGATCATGCAACCAGGTACATATGGGCATTCCCCTCAAAGAGTCTAACCAGTGAAACTTACACAAACTGCTTGAGACAAGTTTTCAATATAAAGGTTCCAAAACAAATACTCAGTGACAGAAATGCTGCATTCACTTCTTCCAGATTTAAGAAATTTTTAAAGCATCACAATGTACGACAATTATTAACCAGTTCGCATAGACCTCAGACAAACGGCAAGAATGAAAGATGTAATCAAACAATAGTAGCAAAATTTAAGATGTAAAGTAAATTCTTCTTCGAAAAAAATTCCCTGGACAAAAATTTTAGAACAGGTAACTTCTGAATACAATAATCAACCCCATTCTTTGACTGGTTTTTCCCCAAACTACCTTTTATTTGGAATACTACCATATGATTCACCTTTGCCGAATACAACTTCATTAAATTACCCACCTGTTGAGGAAGCTAGGAAAATTGCAGTGCAAAGAACTATTCAACACCATAAAATTAATAAACAAAGATATGATAAACATTTTGTTCAGTCAAATTTTAAAATTGGTGACTTAGTGATGTACGAAGAATTTTAAATACCCAAATTAAAGAAAACTAGATCCACCTTATTCAGGCCCCTACACAATTTTAAATCAACTATCTAATGTAAATTTTGAAATTAACAGACCAAATCAATATACTGGAAAAGCCACCGACATTGTACATTCAACAAGATTAAGACATTTTCATCCACAAAATGAGTTTAAATTAAAATAAATTTCAGTTCCTGCAGCATTTCTTGGGGGGGGGAGGGGGGAAATAAGGAAAGTTTTGTACTAATTGCAAATAAAATTGAAATTGTGAATTTTGAATGTTAATAATAAAACTATGAAAATTAAATTGTATTTCTGAAATTAAGGAAAAGCTATAATATGATTGTATTGATTTTTTTTGCTTTAACAATTGTATGATATGAGTTAAAATTTAAATAACTGTTGAAAGAACTCTTTCTAAATCTACAAAATCTGAGTATGTTGAAATGTTTATCACTAATTTTTTAATGTTTTGAATTGTCTTAAAGCTGAACTGTATGTGATATTTGCCCAATTATGACAAGTCTAATTCTTTTACCAATTTTAATTTCCCTCTTTCTTGAAGTCTATACTATCTCCCACTTCTACCCACGCGTTGGAAGTCATCCCAATTACCTAATCACTTGTCAATAAGCAATTCTACGTGTCAGTCACTTTAGGTGCTGAGTTAATCCAAGAAAAACAAAATAATGACCAAAGACAGGCTGTGGGAAGACCGCTCCTTTGTCCTCCCTTTTCCTTCAGGTTTCTGTTGACTCATGTTTTCCCCATTGGAATTCATGAGTGAACGGATTACCCTTTTCCTCTTGGTTGGCTGGGTGTTAAATCCTTTCCTTTTTCTGGAGTCAGTGAGTGAATACTGATCTCTTTTGAGCCTTTCCCAACCTAGAGTTTCAGTGTCGTGCACTATACGCACCAATTTTTCACTCTGAATTTTGTTTAGAGTTGTCGGTTGTGGTTAAGACGGTGGGAAATTGTTGAACCTGCTCTCCTGTGACCCAACTATGCACTTGTTCACTCAACTACACAAACACACACAAACAAAAACATACACCTTGAATTAAACAGAATGTACACAGATGAAGGAGTGGTACACCAGTACCAGAAGTGAATTGTTTTACACAATAAATATATCATTGTGAAATATTAAGGTGAATGAAGTGTAAATTATAAAATGTTTGATAACTTTGAATTGTGATAAATTTGAATCAGAGTTTTGTGTTATGGAAAAATTGTGAAGTATAAATAATATGTAGAGTATTTTGAAGTTCATGTGTAATTTCATATGTTTGTATTTCATAATTAAGTCGAAGGTAAAAGAGCTCTAAATGAAAAATAAGTTAGTTGAATCGATGTAAAAATTTTGTGATATTCAATAAATAGAGGTAAATGAGAAAATTCCCATGGGAAAAAAGGATAAAATGTTTATATTCTTTTTCAACCACTAATATGTTTTTGTCTTTGAGTCTTACAGGGATATATGGTTCCAGGAGGCCTCCAAGCAAGACGGTCGATCGCAGTTTCTTTTGTTTTTCATAGTTAATTGTTCTTTTCATTTTACGTCCATTTTCATATTACCATAATCTGTGTAAATAAATTCAATATTTGTAGCAATGTAAACTGGAACTGTTGTAAAATAGAAGGCGAGTGGACAGCTTACAGGACTGTCGATTACATTACCACTCAAAGAATTTGATGAAAATCTTAAAGCATGGACTTTAAATTGTAAAATACTACTGACAGTCCACGTTAATGGTCAACATTTTTATTCTATTAATTTAATTTAATAATAATGGTAATAATAATAATAATAATAATAATAATAAAAGGTCCCTAAATGAGATTTTGAAGTGACATTATTTTCAGGTGATGTCTTATTGAGATGATATTTTGGTATAATTAAGGTGATATTTTGAATATTTATGGTGATATATTTTGATATAATGTTGTAATATCTTCCTATTTTGTTTCAAGTCATCAGTGATATAATATAATATACTGTACAACTCAAGAATCTTTTAATGTAACTTGTAAAGTATTGTAAACTGTGTATTTTTTTAAAACCACTGCTCCAGGTCTCACAGCTCAGAAAGAGATTATCCAGGTGTTATAACGGGGGCATTTGGTTTTAATAATGGGGTTCATTGGGATCTTTGTTGTGTGGGGAGACGTCCCTACTCAGCATGTTTTCCAGTTGGCTGATTTGATGATTTTGCTCTTCTGAGGCGTTGCCACTTGGAATTAGCTACTCCTTGTGTGCGCGCCTTCAGGGGGACGGGGGGGAAAGTTGCAAAGGATTTAGTGGGAAAAGAATGATTTTTCTAAATTTAAAGGGGGCTTGGGAATTAAATTATATTCGTGGCGTAATTCGCCTCTAATTGTTCGTATTTCGAGACGCGAATTGGGAAAGGGAAATTCCCTTTTTATTATATAATCTTCGCGCGCCTCTGAGTTCTGCGGTCGAGGAGGAGCATTTACATTTTAGCCTTGAAAGATGTCTGGTTCGGGCTCTGCGCATGTGCAGGGAGAGTTGGCGCGCGGAGATGCCCGCGAATTTGGTTAGAGCGCGGAATAGAAGTCGATGCTATCAGATGTGTTTCGCCGCGGCTCTAAAAAAGAAATGGCGAATAATGAAATGCGTAGATCTGGAGAGGTGGTATTATGACATTGAACTGAATAAACTCTACTTAATTTAGACGATGCTGAGTACTTTTTGAGTGTATGCCTTCCCTCGATGCCATGGACTGTAAAACAAGACGACTGCAAACGACATAATAACAGGCAAAAGCCAACGCCTGTCATATATATATATATATATATATATATATATATATATATACCTATAAATACATTAATCACAATAGTTACACTCACATATTACATAAGAACGGGTGGCTGGTGACCTGTAGGTATTTAACACTTTATATGAGCTCATAATAAATATAAAAAAAATGCATACTACCAAAGTTGATTTTAAGCTATATAAAAAAAGGGAGAAGAAGGAAGGAAAGGCACATTGGAGAGCTCAAAGAAGGAAGGCATGCCACGTAGACTAAGGCCTCTCGGGATCTTTCGGAGCAAGCATTCTTCATGGATTCCAAGTGGTGAAACCCGGCATCTAAGACGGCAAAAAGGGTGACGATGTTCTATGGAGCTCCCGGCGAACCCGTCTGATTCTCTCATCCCGATTACCCCTCAGGAGCAACACTTTTTCTTCACCCCCGCTTCGCCTGATCCGTATCAAGGGATACACATAAAATAGTTCCATCTCGCGCCGACCACTGAGGCCAGATGATTACTTCGAACGCCTAAATTCTTTCATATTTGTGGAAGTTAAATGCCAAATTATTTTTTTCTTGAATTATTTCTTGGTCTCGGGTTAGATTTTATTCAATGATTTATTTGTTATCTTGCACGGCGGACCCCGCCGTTCACAGCACTGTATTCTTCCGCGGGCGGAACGGACGGATTAAGCAAGCTATGGGAAAGTCATCAACATTCCAAAGATCTGTTACAGAGATCTCTACTTCACCCCTATATCGAGGGCCCTGTGAATGTGAGAGACGAGAAAAGGCGCACAAGAAGGTATTGAATAACTGCTTAGCAACAGAGAGAAAGAAGTGTACCAAAGAATTTACATAGTTTTAAGGGGAAAATGGAATACAAGAACATTTACCTTTAAACATAATAATTTAAAATTTTAACTACTCACCAGCCAGCCAACAGTACATATCAGCCACCTTACAATTTTTTATTATTATTATTATTATTTTTAACTTTAGCACAACTGCGCACACAATAACAAGTACTTCTTACATTAAATAACAAATTTAAACACATGACTATTGCGAGGAGTGTTGAACAAGACCAATACAACTCCTTAAGGGGATGCATCACTAGAATTTTTTTCTTTTGCGGGGAAAACATTCTCCCGTGTTACCAGAAGAGGGGCGGTTACCCTGCACCAATATTCCTCCAATCAGAAGACCAAGAGCCACCCCTGACCACGGATTGAGCTTGATGGATGTTTTGCATCATGTCAACACATGTTGGAGAGTGAAAGGCGAACCCTACGGGGGAGGGGGGGGGGTAGAGATAATTGGAATGAGATACGTGGACTTTTGCAAAGCTAGGATACCACTGTCAAGTTTTGAAAGAGGGCTAAGTAAGGCAGCCTCATTTCCAAATAGGTAGTGAAATTTCTGTGATGGTTTGCGCATAATTTTTTTTCTTCTAAACCTTTTCTCCAATATTTAAATATTAAAAAATTGCTGTTTTACATAACATAAGTTTACACTTTTTCCGGAAAATTTCTCAATAATGACGAAAATATAATACCACTAAGATTATTTTTAAATATTTCGATTATACCTATAAACAAAATATATTTTAAAGCAAAATTACATCCAAAAACACAAGAGAGTTTTTAGAAGAGTTCTTTAGATTTTCAGATTAGATTTCAACTAAACAAACACACATACACCAGTGGCACAGTAAGAGGATATTTTAGGGTTCAATCCCAATTTGGGTAGATCTGTCAAAAAGTTTTTCAAAAATCAAATCAAATGCATTTTCTATGCTTAAAAAAATCAGCATTTTGTTATATATCCAAATTAAATTACTTTTATAACTTACAGCAAAAACAAAACACAGCGCTCATTCGCTACAACTAGAGTTGCCAAAATATCCCTTTTAAAGAGAACATGACCTCTTTTGTTGTTCCCGATCTTTTTTTCCGTCATGTCTTATCTTTTTATCAACAAAACCAACATGATTCTGTTAGTGTGTCTTAGATAGACACATGCCTCAG
This sequence comes from Dolomedes plantarius, assembly GCA_907164885.2. Lineage (NCBI taxonomy): Eukaryota > Metazoa > Arthropoda > Arachnida > Araneae > Dolomedidae > Dolomedes > Dolomedes plantarius. The sequence goes on along the minus strand of OU015494.1, from coordinate 4,505,659 downwards.
TACAGGACAACAAAATCTTCTAAAAATTATAGTAAAAATGTCCTCAAAAGCAAAAGTATTTATTATGAGTCAGACTGACTATTATGAGTATCTACATGTTTCAACTCAATTCTAGAAGATTGGTACACTGGGCGTTACAAGCTTCATTTAATCGATTAACTTGCAATAATTTCAAACAAAACAGATCTATGTTCAAATCAGATGGAGAATTAAAAACATTTTCTTTTCACAATTCCTTTTTTTTCACTGCATTGGGTAACATGAGAGATTCATAGAAAGAGACTCGGGTAAAACATTTAGACATTTAAGTTAGTAAAAAATGGAGATGTACATAAACACAAATAAAAATTGAAAAATTTCATTGAAAATGTAAAAGAATAAACGTCCCTGTATCTTTTTTATTTATGGAACGTTAAGTACACTTAAAAACAAAGCGATAAATACCTACTGTTAACAGAATTGAAAAGATTACAAAACTTTTTTTCTTTCTTTAGTAAATACTAGCTGAATACCCGTGCTTCGCTACGGAGTACATTCAAATTAAATACAACGATCAATGTATGCAATTAATGCCAAAAAAACAAAAAATATATTTATAAAAAATTCGTATAGACAAAATAATGTAGAAGAAAATATTCAAATAAAATCTAATAGAACATACTAAAGAATATAGCACAATTAATATAGTACAGTTTGAGGAACATTTCTTTTACTGTATTTTAATATTTCTTTTGGATAATGTCCAATCGTCTGCCGCATTAGGAAGAAAAAAATATTTTATGTCAGTTTATTTTGTTGTTATGCACGTGACGTAAAATTAATTTAAAGTACCACAAAAAGAAAAGAAACCACGTGATCAACATTAATAAATAAAATTCTAATAATTAATCTTTAAAAATTCACCCAAAATCAGAAAATGAAGGTAAAGATTCAATAAACATTTCATTTTAAAGGAATTTTTATGATCTTTCTCGTGATATAAATTTTATAACCCTCAGATTATTATTTTAAATGCAAACTTAAAAAAAGTTACAAAAACAGCTTAAAAATTTAATTTAAAAAAATCTAAGAAGAATTTTTCAAAAATCTTTCTTAGTGCACCCCTACACTACAAGAAAAATCGCCATGCAAAATTTTAGCCCTTTAGGTCTAGTGGTTTATTT
>OU015494.1:4494496-4501996 GCA_907164885.2 Dolomedes plantarius | reverse complement strand
TTAAGCTCAGTTTAAATTCAAGTCGTTATACATTGTTTATCAAATAAGTCCTTATTGTATGTGGTTTATATTCAGTGTTTACATTTTACACATGATTTCAAAACTTCATCGTTTACACCAATTATCATTCATCGATCTCCATTTTTCATATTCCTAATCTCGAATACTTACATAAATTTTAAAATAATTCACAATATATATTTCAGAAGATATTTCGATAAGTTCAAGTTCAAAACAACATTACTTTAGCCAATATAATTACAAAATTGATTTCTTATATTATTCTGAAAGTTTCACTTCAATTACAGCATAGATTTAGATACCTGTCAAGTTTTTAACAATACATAAGATCATAAATTAAACAACTCAAAATAACTTGTTATAAATTCTTAATTAAGTAAATGGGCATCATTTTCACATTAGGTAATTTTCAAAAACATTATGTGCTTTAACATCGTCACTAGTTTCAATTCAAAATATTCAAATTCTAAAATCAATGGTACCAATCATGACATCAGTGACAAACCTGGAGGTGAAATGGGCTATCCTCTGTGATGTCCAACGTGAAAGATTGTTAGTGATCACGAGGGTGCTGTGATGCAAAGACAGCAAGAGGCTCATCCCTCTGCGGGAGGAACTACCCCTTGTGCTGGCAAAAGGTTTCTCCGGTGTCAACAAAAATAACAACTCAGCTCATCAACTTACTTGGCAAAATTAGGGGTAACCTGTGACATGTCATGTTAGCCCTAACATTGACAAAATTTTTCTTTAACTTAGCACATCAACATTTTCTTTTTAATAAATATTCTTTTAAAATAATTCAGATGGTAATTTGTGGAAGGCAAACTAGCATCAAAAATTCTCTAAATATGATTAACTACGAAATTTAGGTAGGTATCTAAATCCATCAAAATTAGGTTTTCTTCATCATGCGTCAACAGTCTTCATTGGGTTATCAAAATATCGTAGGATTATCGGAGTCATAGTCAGGTAGTTATTTGAGTCACAGTTGGGTAGTCTTAATCATCACAGATAGGTTTTTTTTTCTAACACTATTAATTTCTACTTGGGATCTTGGGCGTTTTGGGGTTTACTGTTATTAAAATAGGAATTTTACTTTTTCTAGTTGCTAATCGAAAATTATCTGCAGGGTTGAAAGGTCTTAATCTGGTACAGTGTACAATTTCCGAGGTTTTCTTAGTGAGGGAATTGGGTCTGTTAATTTCAAAATTTACTCTAGAAATTTGTTTCAAAATTTTATATGGACCAGAATAAGGGGGAGTAAGTTTAGGAGTATTTGGGTAACGAAACTCTTCGTACATTACTATATCACCTACCTTAAATTTAGATTCCTCAAAACGAGTGTCATATCTCTCTTTATTTACTTCATGATTTCTTATAGTTCTCTGTTTAGCAATCTTCCTAGCTTCTTCAATTGGTGGGTACATGTCTTGATCATCAAGTAAATTTTTGTAGGGTGGTTTTCCATGCATTAAATAAGAAGGGGGAAATTTTGTTACGGTATGGGGTGTGTCGTTATATTCATTCGTTATTTCACGTAATAATTTTGTCCAGGAGACTTTACCAGGGTGTGAATTTAATTTACATTTAAGCCTAGTAATCAGGGTCTGATTTACTCTTTCATTTTTTCCGTTTGTTTGTGGTCTATGCGAAGTAGTTAGCAATTGTGTAATATTATTGTTTCTCAAAAAATGCTTAAATTTGGAGGAAGTAAAAGCACTATTTCTATCACTTAAAATTTTCTTAGGTACTTGGTGTTGAAAAATTTGTGTTAAACAATTAATATAAGTATCTGTATTTTCATTTTTAGAAGCAAAGGTCCATATATACCTCGTGGCATGATCTATAACTATGTGTAAATATTTCTTTGTAGACTCATAATAATTTAAGCCACCAACAGTGTCTATGGCAAGAATTTCAAAGGGTTCACTGGTAGGGGGTAACATTTGTAAGAGACCAAATCTTTTTTGTCTAGACTTCTTATTTAGTTGACATACTTCACAATGTTTCACATAGTTACTCACATCTTTAGTTATTCCAATCCAATAATATTGAGGGGATATCAGATTTAACATTGCCGAAACTCCTAAATGTCCATAATTAACATGGGCTTTTTCTAATAATTTTAAACGTAAAGAGAAGGGCACAACAATTTTCATTAAACCTTGTTTTTTAATTGTCCATACATTATTAACTTTTTTAAACTTCTTACCGTTTACATTATCTAAATTTTGATGATGCTCGATTTCTTGCAATGTCAACAATGGGTCACGTTCACGTAAAGTTACATGGTGAGAAATTGGGTTTCTAGTTAACATATCGGCTTCATAATTTGTAGAACCTTTTTTATATTTAATGTCAAAATCGTACATGGACAGTTTAAGTGACCATCGGAATAATCGTCCAGTTGGGTGTTTAATACTTTTTAACCAGACAAGTGCAGCATGATCCGTATGAACGGTAAAATGAGTCCCATGTAAATAACAATAATATCTATCAACAGCATCAATAATTGACAAGCATTCCAGCTCGGTAATGGCATAATTTTGTTCATAGGTTCTAAGTTTTCGAGAATGATAGGCTATGGGATGCAACTTCCATCAGGGTGTTGTTGTTTTAAAATTGCGCCTACCGCTTGTCCGGACGCATCCACGAAAATATGGCATGGGTAATTTGGGTTATAAATAGATAAAACAGGTTTAGATATTAGAGCGTCTTTTAAATCCTGAAAAGCTTTCTGGCAGTCATCTGTCCATTCAAATTTAGTGTCTTTCTTCAATAATTTATTCAATGGTACTCTTAATTTAGCATAGTTGGGAATGAATTTATTATAAACATTTACGCTACCTAAAAATCTTTGTAAGTCTTTAACATTCCTGGGAGGTTGAAGTTTCTTAATAATTTCTATATTAGCGTTACTCGGGTGATAACATCCCTTTTCCACTTCATATCCCAAAAATTTTATTTTTGTTTGGGCAAATTGGCATTTTGAAAATTTCAATTTTATGTTTTCTTTTTCACAAATCGAGAAAATAGTTTTTAAATGCTCTAAGTGTTCTTCGAAAGAGTCTGAAAATATAATTATATCGTCAAAATAGTTGAGCGCAAATTTAATTTGGTATTTATTTAAAATTTGTCTGAGTGTTCTTTGGAATATGGCAGGAGCGTTTTTCCAGCCAAAAGGCAATCTTTTCCATTCATATAAGCCAAAGTTTGAGGTGAAAGCTAATTTTTCTGTATCTTTTTCATTTAGTTTAATATGTCAGTAGCCACTCGCGAGATCAAGGGTGGAGAAAATCTTAGCATTGGTTAGTTGATCTAAAACTGCGTCGATTCGGGGAATTGGTTCCGAGTCCGTTTTTGTAATACTATTTAGTTTTCGGTAATCGATACACATTCTGCATTTTGAATTTTCATCTTTCTTGTAAGCCAAAGTAATTGGGGAAGCATAGGGTGAATGAGATGTTTTTATTAAACCTGCAGCTAAAAGCTCGTCTATTTGCTTCTTAATTTCGGCATTATCTTTTGGCGACGCCCTGTATGGACGAAGGGAAATTGGTAGTTCAGAATTCAAAATCACTCTTTGTGGTTCAAGACGTATACATCCAACATCATATTTATTTTTCGCGAAAATATTATTATACTCATTCAATATTTTGTTCAATTGAACACTTTCATCATCAGCAACATTATTTTCATTTTCAATTTTATAAAAACGAGTATCACAATTTCTATTATATTTAGTATCAAGATTTATAGTATTATGAGAACAAGTATGTGGCACATTAGGATTATCATATGTTAAAAATATATAGCAATTATTAGTAACATTTTCCAAAGACAAAGTAGATGAAATATTATTTTTTCCTTGGTAAACACAAAAATTTTTAAAATCCAAATTAATTTTAAATAGATTAATAATTTCCGACGATAAAATTGCATACTTTAAATTTGTTTCAATAACATAAAAATTAACAAATCTGTTCAACTTACCGATTCGGCACTTTGTAGAAATTATTTTATCAGTTTTTATTCTACCTGAGAGGGTACTGACCTGTGAATTGTCCGATGGAAGAATTTTCACATAATATTTAATTTTATCATATACAGTTCGAGAAATAATGTTAATGGTGCTACCTGTATCTATCAGGCCGATAATCAGTTCAGTACCGATTTTTAGGTGTATGGTGAACATCCGTCATTGTCGCTGTTCTGTCATGTTGCTGTTATAGTTGTTTGCATGTTGTGGAGACTGGAACCGAGTCCTAGGACGTTCCTCTTCTCGAAAATTCTGGGGCCATCTATGCCATCGTCGCGGTTGTTGGTGCCGGAATCTAGGTGACTCGTGTTGTGGGAATCTGTCATAGTCATCTCGCCGATCGAACGGTCTGCGAAAACCGGACTGTTGATTACGCATGTCTCTATTATGGTGATCTTTCCTCTTATCTTCGTAGCTGTTGATCATTTTCCTCGCAAGGGAAATCCACTCAGTAGTTGTACCAACGTTACTTATTAAAAATAAATCCCTGTATCTTGTCGGCAATCCGTCTGTGAGACCTTGAATTATAATTTCTTCTTCAAGTTTTAATGCTTTACCGATATTAATTTTCTTTTTGAAATAATCATTTATATTTTGACTTCCAGAAAGGCTCAACCTGCTGAAATCTTCGAATGAAAACTGTTTTTCTTCTGAGAAATAGTCACTGATTTTTATTTTAACTTCATCCCACTTTTGTGATTCTATTAGGTTTTTCTATGTAAAATTCCAAAGCCTCGTCCGATAGAAAATCCGGAAATATTTGTAGTTTTTCTTCTTCCGTCAATTCAATAGTCTTTTTCTCGAAGAATTTCAACCAGTTATTAATTTTGACCAAACCACCAGGATTGAATTTCGGAAGATTACTTAATTGATTTGGTGAAGATATAGCACTGTTTTCCAATAATTGTTTGTCGTAAACTCCAGAATTATCCCCTTGTTTTTCTTCAGGTTGGTCAGAGTCACGATGATCAGCCAATTTTTTATTTAAATCTTTCGATGTCATTTTCGAAAAGGGAAATCAAAACTAGGTCATTTCATTTTCAAGTGGCGAACTCCTATTGCGCTTCTCTCAAGGTCGGTATTTCACGCGCACACACATAGTCCAAGGCAATGGATTCGAAGTCCGTTGAGGTTGATACGCACAAGAAGAATCGCTTTCGGCTCTATGTAATATAATCATTACATCTCGTTCTTAAAATGCAACCTGAAAAGGAAAACTAGCTCAAATTTACATGGCTGGAGCTAGACTCAGCCTGAAAGAATTTAAATTTTGAAGCAGTCGGGTCGAATCATTTTATTAGGAGCGATAGTAACATACGTCCTTTCATTTCAGATGCTCGGAGCGAAGTGCAACATCACCTTTCAACCTTACGCGCTAGAAGCGAGGTACATCTGGCTGTTGTTTTGAAATGTCAGCGGAATTTCGGGCTGGCAATGCGAACTCACGCCTTTCTCGGGACGTATACACGTGTAGAAATGCAACGTTTGCTATTTTATGGGAAGTTCTGTTGCTATGGGTTTTTAAAGCGTTAAAGTAATGTTACTGGGGATTGGATTTAGGAAAGGGAATTTAACTGATAGAATGGAGGGCCTAGTATTTAATTTATTACATTTCTATTAAAAGTAAATATTAAACAGAAATTAAAACACTATCATCGATTAGAATTCTTTGCGAAAAATCACATGAAAGCCACATGTGAGCACATGAAATCCACGTGTAATGGCAATTGAGAAATATTCATTTCTACCGTACAAAGTTTTGAACATATCCCTACGCATGCGTCGAGTTTGCAAATTTATCGAATTGAATTATAAATTCGATGAATAAAAATGTTTTTTTTAATTTATTTACCGCACTATATACTTAGTGCAGTAAATATCTTTTACATATCACTGTTAATTCACTATTTATCGTTTAAAAGTGACTGTAGCTTTGAAAAACGTTAGCGTGAGAGAGAGATTAAGAGAGTTGGTGAGAGAGAGAGATTTAGAGTTTGTTGAACAAAAGAGGGCTGCGTTTTTTGGTGTGACGAAAATACACTAATATAATCAATAGAAATCTACATATTAAATCACGTTTAGAGTTAAAAAAAATAATAGAATTGAATTTCGTTCTTGATGTGGGTCCCCCGACCGCACAATTTTTTTTAATTCTAAAAGTCTTCATTAAGAGCGATTTAGCTGCTTTTAACTTGCAACTCACCTACACCGCAAGTGTTTAAAAATTTTCCAAGCAGGAAAAATGGTAAAGAAACCCCATAGAAGCTAGCATTCACATTCTCTCTTGTCAATTTGACGTGTTTTGCTGTCTAAAACGCTTTGTAAGTGCGTTTCGGCTTATATAGGTAAATACCTAAAAATTTTTAAGGACCTGCGATACACGTAGTGCATCGCACTCCAACTGATTTCCAAGTGGCGTTCCGAGAAAGGCGTGAGTTCGCATTGCCAGCCCGAAATTCCGCTGACATTTCAAAACAACAGCCACATGTACCTCGCTTCTAGCGCGTAAGGTTGAAAGGTGATGTTGCACTTCGCTCCGAGCATCTGAAATGAAAGGACGTATGTTACTATCGCTCCTAATAAAATGATTCGACCCGACTGCTTCAAAATTTAAATTCTTTCAGGCTGAGTCTAGCTCCAGCCATGTAAATTTGAGCTAGTTTTCCTTTTCAGGTTGCATTCAAAGAACGAGATGTAATGATTATATTACATATATATATATATATATATATATATATATATATATATACTGCTGGCCACCCAAATTGCAACATCAAGAAAGACAAGAGATATTACAACAAAATTTATTTTGTAGATAACATGTTGACCAAGTATCAAATGATTAAATTTATAGACTTCTGTGAAGTGTGGTTCCTGCCAAAATCAGTAGCCAGAGTAGCCGCCATTGTTGGAGATCACCGCTGCCACACGCCTCGGCATTGATTCAAATAGACTTTGGATGAGTTCTTGGGGTACAGCAGACCAAGCAGCTTCCACACGTTGCCAAAGTTGATCTGCTGTGGCAGCTGGGGATGGAATCTGGGTCAATCGTAGAGCAACCATGGACCACATGTTTTCTATCGGCGAAAGATCCGGAGAGCGAGGCGGCCAGGGAAGCAATTCAATCTAGCGATTGACGAAGAACCGTTGGACAATGCGTCCCGCATTATCCTGTTGAAATATGGCTGTGGGCAAGCCCATCCAGTGTGGCCAGTGTGGCGGTGCATAACACAGCTGTTCAGCATCCACTCTTCACGGTGTCTCCAGACTCGAATGCGACCATCGTGGTGTTGCAGACAGAAGCGTGACTCGTCAGTAAAGACAATTTCATTCCATTCTGCCGTCCACATCCTTCTGTCATCGCACCATTGGCGGCGGAGACGTCTGTGTTTTGCGTCAAGGGTAGACAAAGCAATGGACATCTTGTGGACAGACCACTC